>JAYKQN010000015.1:18047500-18302500 GCA_036785175.1 Eupleurogrammus muticus
TGTGAAAAAT
Source organism: Eupleurogrammus muticus (assembly GCA_036785175.1). NCBI lineage: Eukaryota > Metazoa > Chordata > Actinopteri > Scombriformes > Trichiuridae > Eupleurogrammus > Eupleurogrammus muticus. The sequence continues at coordinate 18,047,511 of JAYKQN010000015.1, forward strand.
ACATGAAATCCATCAAGCATAGAAGGTTAAGGGAAACTCATTGGCCTGTCTGTCTGGGACGGGGGTCCCATGATAATTCCCAATTTATAATTTTCAAACAGCAGTGGCAAAAAAAATTAAATAAATTAAAAACAACAAGAAAAAAAACCCAAATTATCAAATAAATTTGCGCGGTGAGTTATTACGCTGCAGCAGAGTGGAGAAAAGGCCTTTTAATGAACGTGACTGCGACCTCCAGCCGTTTCTATCAGACAATTCAGGGCTGCATGACAGCAAATCCGCTGGCCTCAACTATTCATCAAATATGGGACAAATCCCCCGTTTTCACGCTTTTTCTGCTGCATGTCCAGAAATGTTTGGACATGACACACTTTCTATCTTTTTTTTTTTTTTTTTTGCCCGTGTACACGAGCTGCCACAATGGATCTGAAAAGAAAGTAATGAGATGTGCTGTAAGTGCAGACTTTCAGCGTTAATTTGAAGGTATTTACACACAAATCAGGAGAGAGTGAAGGAGCTACAACAGCAAACGCCCCTCTCGCTTCACAAAGGATCAGTAATTGGACAATCGGTTGCTCAGATGTTCTGTGTGTGTGTGTGTGTGTGTGTTAGTTTTAATCTGAATAAATAGAAAATTCCTCTAAGAAGCAGCAGGAAGTGCAGACATTTGCAGCAGAAGCCTGGCAGAGCGTCAGGCTGTGAATTAGTGCGTGATTGTCCAGCTAGTTTTTTGAGGCCCATCTGGAAACTGCTCAGCTGATTTTGAGGTACAGTGAAAAACAGGTTTGTCCTCTTCCTGAGTTTGTCACACTCAAATATTTAACATCATCAAATTGAAATATTAGTCAAAGACAACACAAGTTAACCACAATTAGTTTTAAATAAAGTGTTTTTTTTATTAAGGGAGAAAGAACATACCTACATGGCCTAGAATTGAAAAGTGATTGGTCCTTTTTAAAACATAACCTAAAGTTTATCATACACACGTTCATTTTCAGTGATTGACCCCTGGCCTTTTAGCAATGAGTCTTTTACTGTGGAGCAGAATTGTTGTATTTCAGCTACATTTGAGGTTTTTAAAGCATGAACTGCCTTTTTCAGGTCATGCAACGGCATCTCAATAGGATTCAGGTCAGCACTTTGGATGCTCACTTTCCCACACAGGGCTCCCATGTAGATTCAATTTTTTTATCCATTATTAATAAAAATCATTTTAAAAAAATGTGTTCACTTGTGCTGTCTATGATATTTAAATTTGTCTGATGATCTGAAACATTTCAATGTGACAATCATGAAGAGGGGTAAACTTTTTTTCCCATATAAAACCTCACAAATTAAAGCTAAAAGTCTGTATTTAAAGCACATCCTGTTCATTTTATTTCAAATCCATTGTTCTATATTTATTTATTGCATTAACCTGTAGTCACACAACACGTCCTGGTACAGATCCTGTGGGTTTATAACGAAGCGTCAGTGTTGTGACAGCTGTCAATCAATCATCCAGAGCGCCGTGTTACCGCGTTCGGCTGAAGTCAGGAAACGTGCACACATTGACAGCATTTTAAGCGCCTCTCGCTGTGGACAAAAAACATAGTCAGACGACTTTTCTTTTTTTTTTTAAAAATACATACATTTGAAAATTTATTCAGAAGTCATGTCAGTAGTGAACTGGGAACAGTCAATATTATTGGAATCCAAGGTTACAGCAATCTAGGACAAGGTGTGAACAATGATGATGCAGCAGGAGTTAGTTTGTCTGTGCACTCCAAACTTTTACCAAGAAAATCCACCATAGGCTCTCACATAACACCTCTTCAAAGTCCCTGTCAATTCAAAACCTACAAGCCCTTTTTTTGTTTCATATAAATGCCACTTAATCTAATACGATACGTTAATACAAAAAAAGAGTCATGATCAAATCACATACAAAAAAAACCTGAAAAGGAAATAAAATAATATATACAAACCTCTGTACATAGTGGGAATATGAATAAAAGAGGAATTATATTTGAATGAGCTCATAAACGTGACTGTTAGGAAGCTGTTGGTCCGAGCTTATCTGTCTGAACACAATCTCATGTCATGTCAAGTCTTGAAGTGGCGTGGTCTGTGCTAATTCAGTGACTACTCATCCGTGCAACGCGCTCCCTGCTGCAGACTGCATCGTCTTCAAGCTGAAGGCAGAACAAAATCGGGGAAAAAAAAAAAAAAAAAAGACCAGGGAAAGATGATAAGAGGGGGGCGGGTCGCTGTGAGGTATTCATCTTGTCAAGCTGGGACAGGGAGCGAGGAATGTGTGGGTTAAAACAACGGTCACTACTGCTGCTGTTTGCTGCTGTCTGCCTCTACTGGACAATTCCTGAATCGATGGAGGCCTGTTTCCTGGTGGTCTTCGGGGGAGGTGGAGGAGGCGTCTTGCTCGGCAGAGGAGGCGGAACGTGCTGCGAACACAGGAACATCACACGCAGCTTTATAACAACATTTACAACTTCTCTGTCACATATAGTAACGGAAAGTGGTATGTACTCAAGCACAATTTTTAGATACTTCGAATTTAGTATATCCATTTTTTTTTGCAACATTTCAAAATCTTCATCTTCAAAATTTATTTGCCACTTATAGTTTACGAGTATACAGACAAACGTACGAACCATAGGGAATAATACATAAGACCAGAGCTGTTCATAAGCCTCATTGTTTCGGATGTCGTTTTCTGATAAATTTCAATTTAATGAAGGCAACTTTCATCCCAAGGAAGCTTGACGCGCTGAGAAAAACACAAAGTATGATATAATAAAGCATATTAATCAAAAAGGAGCTGCATAACTAACTTTATACACATTTTCCTGATAATTCTCCTGTATTTTTTATGTTATCTTTTTCCTCTGACGCTAAGCGGTTTGACACTGAGGCGATGTTACTCAGGCTAATGTCAAACAGCCTGATCCCGACACTAAACTCGACACCAGAACCTGACTTTTTCGTGTCCTGCTAAACAGCGAGAAGAAGACACGTCGTATTTGATCAGGATCAGTCGGGGAACTCGGCTTAATCACCCGAAGATCTCGTGATCACGGGTAGGAGGAGGACGGGGGATTCTGGTGTTGATTCAAATGAGGATTTGATCCAGACAGCGGACGCGTACTGGCTTTGCACAAAGACACCAGATGGCGGCCGATGAAGGCTCACCTCCACCGCCATCAGCCGCTGTCTCACCACATTACTGTCCGCCCGCTGCCACACAGCGCGCCGCCGCTCCCTTTTACTACCCGTCCGCGGGGCCGTGACAGTGGATAAATAAGATTAGTTAACGGAGTGGCGAGGCGAGAGGACGGCCGGCGTCCGACGCGGCTCGGTGTGGGAGAGACGAGCCGCTGATTAACAGCGGGAGAGCGGCTGATGGATGTGAGAGGTGAAGTAATCATCCGATCAATCACGTCTGAGTGAGGCCCGGGCCCGGCCAGGCGGAGCGGGCGTAAATAACGGCGGGGTGGACAGGCGCGTGTAGTGGGCCCTCGCCGCCGGCTGACTGATGTCTGCAGCCGTCCCTGACACACGCGTGGAAAACACACACACACACACACACACACACACACGCAGGACGTCCAGGGGGGTGCAGGATGAAGGAGGAGGTCGCCCCGCGTGTCAAGTGTGCGCGGCGGCCTGTTATTTGGCTGTAAGTGGCGTGTGTGCGTCATGAAGGAGCTGCTCTCAGCCGTAATTAAAACACCTACCCTCTGATGCGGCGGGGGCGGCGGCGGCGGCGTCGAGGGACTCGTCAGGTCCTGATTATCGAGCAGGTTGCCGTAATCAGCCGTGCTGCCTTTCACGGGCAGCGGCGGGGGGGTCTCACCTTTGTCGGAGCAGCCCATGCCGTTCAGCTCCAGATCTGTGGGGGAGGGAGAGCGTCAGCTCACATGCAGCAGAACTACAGCAGGTTGGCGCGGATTCACAACGTAGCACCTCCTCTTCTGGGAAGTCACAAGTCATCAGACTAATTGTATGTTTTAAATAAACAAGGGAAAAAATAGAGAATTTCCACTTCAGGTTCAGCAGCTTGTAGAACGTCTTCTGATGAAAAAAGCTAATTAGGGGGAATCTGATGTCAAAATGATTATTTCCAAGATCAAGAATGAACTTCTAATGCTCGGCCATGTCCGTGTCATTAGGGCTATCTTGGCTCGGAGACAGGGAGTCTCTAACGGAAAGACGCCATTAGCTGCAATGCTCCGCTGTTCTTTTGGAGCTCGGCCCGAACAATCAACTAAAAGTCGGGTTATCTCTGCCTCTGCTGCATCGACCTGCACCCGTCTCCTCCTGCAACAACTTTATAGGAGATCTATTCAACCCGTGGCGTGCGCCCGCTACAGGCTGCACACGCGTTGGGAAAATGTTTCACCTCAGACTCTTTAACAGAAGCAGCGTTGCTCATCACGTGTGATTCCTGGTGTTTATGAAGAGCTCAGATCTGCGAGTGCTGACAGTTATGTTTGCGTGTTCATTTAAAGCGCGGCGTGCACGCATTTAGATTCCGCCGCGCGTCATCACACGCGCTGCGGCGTGTGGTAACAGTGATGCAAGAAGTAAAATAAAGTCAGAGATTGTGTAAGCGCCGTATAGTGTTTGAACAGGGGGGGGCTCTCACTGGAAGCCGTGTGCAGGCTGAAGAGTTTGCTCCTGGGGGTGATGGGCGGAGGTCCCGGTGAGGAGGAGGAGCAGGAGTTGGAGTTGGAGGAGGAGGAGGAGGAGGAGGGGGGCCCGGGGGACACGGACAGGCGGCGGTCTCCACCCAGCTGGTTGAGAACTTGACTCCTCGGTCTCTGAGGCCGCAGGGGGCTGATCTGTGTCACATGACAAACAACAAGGACAAAAAAAGGCTTTGAGGCTGCTGCGTCGTTACTGACCAAACAAACCCGGCCAGATACACAGCACCGAGCACCGAGCACTACGTTTATTGCAGCAAATGAATTGAGTGTAGGATTAAATATAACAGAAGATCAGTAAAAGATCGTTTAAAGGAGACAATTATTTTTACTTCCCCTTCGGGACTGCCGCGCGCATATGTACACGCATATTAATTTGGATATTTGCATTCCTAAAGGAGAAGCCATTTGGATAAATGTGCTCCTTGGGTTGCAATATATTATTTGTGGTTCCAAATAATTGTTTGCATGCAAGACTGCGTTCCCCCAGCTCTAATATGGCTGGAATTTGAATATGAAAAGATACGTCCTCGGGGCTATTCCACGCTGGAGGCTACATTAACAAACAACTTTAAATTGGCCAAACTCAAACATCCAGCCACGCGGGAGGCGCTGAGAACGCAGCACACTTCAAGCTTTTCTTTCTTTTTTATTTTTACCTCCACCAGGACTTTTTAGGAAACACAAAGCTGAGATTCAGATTGCAGGTGAAAAAGCGATTTCTTTATTTTGGCTGCAGGTTGCACCGTGAGATGAACCACACGGAGCCCCCGGCTGCTCTACCCTTGACCCCCGAGGCAGGAGGCTCCTATCAGCAGCCAGACGGCTCCACCGCTGCCGGGGGGGGGTCCTGTGGATCCCTTATCTACCACGTGTGTGTTAGCGAGGAGCACCCCCAGCGGCCATGCAGAGCACATACCTGTCTGCTGGAATGGACACGGCGTGGCGGACGCAAGCAAAGCGGATATAAAACATATATGTATGAGGGAAAAGGAGGATTAGAGCGGTGGAACAAACATATAAGAAGAAGATAATTGAATGAAAGCAAAGTGAAAACCTTAAATACTAAAGACGACAGATTCAATGTTTATTAAGTTTCTGCTAGAGGGAACTAAAGTGGAAAAAAAGAGACTTTTTTTTAGGCCCTCGGTGTGTTTTTCTGCATTCTGGGGTACAAGTCATAGAAATAATGGAACCCTTTGGTCCGTGGACGAGTCGCCATGTTGTATTTTTGGTTTTTAGCTAGTTTCTTTTCTCGAGGCCATATTTGAACATGCACGTGGACAAGCTTTATAGGAGAACAAAGGTATTTAAAACATGTCAAATTCATGTGCTGTCAATCTGCCTGCTGCCTTCTTATGCGTTGTGTTTGCGTCTAGTGCATGCTTGAACATTTCTGCAGGGGGTTTCGCCTGGAAGTGTCCCTCACCTGTCACATAGAAGCTTTAATAAGATGTAAAATAGCCGCCACAAACAGGGAAATGAATCACAGAGCCATGTTGTCGTTGCAGAAACAGCAGGAAAAGGATTCCCTGACACGGAGGTAGCATCGGGCTGCCTGAGGGACACAACGAGCTGGAAACCTGTTGCTACACCGTGTTTTTTTGTGCAAATTACATTCTCTCCCTTTTCTGCATTTAACATCTCCCCTAATTTCCTCCCTGTGAATAATGAATATTCTCAACGAATTCCACTGCACCACTCTGGGCTGGAGCAGAGAAAAGAGCAGGAGAGGACAGAGCGACTCAGAAAAGCAAAGGAAAGAAATTGAATTTAAAAAAAATAAATACTGGACGGGAAGAGTAAAGAGTAGGGCTGAACGATTATTAAAAAAATGAATTGCTATTTATCTGGCAGATATTGGGATTTCAATTTCTTTTACTATTTTCCTTAAATCAAGTTTCAGTGCAAAACAGCATCGCAGAAACTTACCATACCATTAAAACAATAAATGCATTAACTGCAACGCAAGTATAAAAACTATTTCTACTTATTAACAGGGAACATGTACAAAGGCTGCAGCGAGGGCTGAGCTGCTGCAGTTTATACAGCTCAAAGAAAGTAGAGCAAAAAAAGCCTTTTAACTTAAAGTAGTGAAGTTCAGAGAGGCAGAAAACAGGTGTAAAATAGTTGAAGAAAAAAATCACAGCTTTGATTATTTTACGATCGCGCTGCCTGAAATCGCGGTTTTTGATCTGAAGCGTCGGTTGAGGCCGAGTAAAGAGCGGATGACGAGCGGATGACGAGCGCATGACGAGCGGCTGCGTTCAGTACCGTCTCTGACAGGATGACGGCCTCCGCGGGCTGCAGGAGGATCTCCGTCGTCTTCATGTCTTTGTCGAAGATCTCCTGGTGCTTACTGTTCCTCTTCTCCTTCTTCTTCTCCTTGCGCTCCCTCTCCGGCTCCTCCCTGTCCAGCTTGTCCTGGGACTTGGTGTGCAGCTTCTTTGGCAGGAGGGGCTCCAGCGCAAACCTGGATAAGACCATGAAGGAGCATCAATCGCTTAATGCCTTAATGCACTCTGGATATACACACGTGGACAAAATTGTTGGTACCCCTCAGTTAAAGAAGGAAAAACCCACAATTCACACTTAAATCACTTGAAACTTACAAAAGTAACAATAAATAAAAATGTATTGAAAATTAAATAATCAAACTCAGCCATTAGTTTTTAATTGATGATTAACATAATTATTTAAAAAAACAAACTAATGAAACAGGCCTGGACAAAAATGATGGTACCCATAACTTAGTATTTTGTTGCACAACCTTTTGAGGCAATCACTGCAATTAAACGATTTCTGGGTTTGTCAATGAGCGTTCTGCAGCTGTCAACAGGTGTTTTGGCACTAGTGTCAGCTTTCTGACACTAGGCAGCAAATTTCTCTCCAGAATTTCTTGATAGTCTTTATATTTCATTTTACCTTGCACACATTTAGGACACCCTCTGCCAGATGCAGCAAAGCAGCCCCAAAACATGACTGAGCCTCCTCCATGTTTCACGAAGGGACAGTGTTCTTTTCTTCGTATGCTTGGTTTTTGAGTCTATGAACATAGAGTTAGGTAAGGTCTGTCATCACCCAGAAGCTTTGTGGATTGTCAACTTCTGGGAGAATGGACAGATGAGACCAAACTGGAGCTTTTTGGTAAGGCACATCAACTCTATGTTCATAGACTCAAAAACCAAGCATACGAAGAAAAGAACACTGTCCCTATGGTGAAACATGGAGGAGGCTCAGTCATGTTTTGGGGCTGCTTTGCTGCATCTGGCAGAGGGTGTCTTGAGTGTGTGCCACAACATGCCATTTGGAGAAGACACCCGTCAAACCTGAGACAACTGGAGCAGTTTGCTCCTGAGGAGTGGGCCAAAACACCTGTTGACAGCTGCAGAACGCTCATTGACAAATACAGAAATCGTTTAATTGCAGTGATTGCCTCAAAAGGTTGTGCAACAACATATTAAGTTATGGGTACCATCATTTTTGTCCAGGCCTGTTTCATTAGTTGTTGTTTTTTAATAATTATGTTAATCAACAATTCAAAACTAATGGCTGATTTTGATTTATTTATTGTTACTTTTGTAAGTTTTAAGTAATTTCAGTGAGAATTGTGGGTTTTTCCTTCTTCAACTGAGAGGTACCAACAATTTTGTCCACGTGTGTACTTATTCCATTTCAACCTGCTCATACAGAACAACCTAAGCTGAGGATGGTGCGTGACGTTACCCGTCTGATCCGGGCCTGGAGGGCGAGTTGTCCGAGGAGATGGAGGTGACGGAGGCCACGGACAGCGGCCTCTGGGAGGAGGGCATGGTGAAGGAGCGCACCATGGAGTGCGGGCGAGGCCCCCGCCGCTCGTCCGCCGTCGGCTGACGACGAGGAAGAAAAGAAAAAAAGGAAAAACACTAAATAACATCATTCACCTCGACTCTCCCTCAGGCTTTGAAGCTCTCCTGAGTTTTCTCTTTGGGTTCAGGCCGGTTCAGATATTTAAAATGTGAAACCAGCACAGACAGCATATATCCACTTCTATTTTATTTATAGCCCATGTGACACCAGTCAGAACATTAATGCAGTCGTTGAGGTGACCCTGAAGATGAAGAGGAACGCGCGACGCCCTACGATAAACCAGGGGGCCTGTCAATCAAGCAAACGCGTCCTGAGTCTTCAGGCGGTAATAAACCAAATAACCACTTTTTATCTGAGGGTGGACTCATTCATTTGTTACTGATTCATATTACAAAGTTTTTATAGAAACGTCTCTGACACTCTTTATTCTGACGGAGAATTTGGGGGAAAATATGATATAAAGTTAAAGTCTAATAATAGTCAAATACTTTCACATTTATTATACAAATTCTATCTTCTTTTCCTCAAAGAAAAATTGACCAAAATCAAACAAAAAGTTAGAGTTTAAGACAGTTTTTCCCTCAATAATGTGACTTATTGTACCAAATATAAGATGTTTTCACTTGTTAAGGTTTAGTTTTTGCAGTGAGGTACTGACTGTGATTTTTGAGACATTCATCCATGATAATGTGAAAATGTTTTCTTCAGTGAGCGGTATAATAAACCCATTCTCCAGTATTTCTCTCTTCTGTCCTTGGGGAGGGCTTTCAGGCCTTGTTCGTCGGTTATGTGCGACACAGTGTGAGGGTGAAGGCCTCCACAGTTAGCGCCTAATTTAAATTGAATGAATTTGAAGAGTCTTTTCACGTGAAGGAAAGGGACTCTCACACATCGGATAGGATAACCTTATTATCACACTCTGCGAGGTCTGAAAGGTCACAGCCCTCTCCCTTTAAATTGAGCCCCCCCCCCCCGTCCCGTCACCTCGGGCGTGATGGAGGGAAAAGCTCGGCCGAGCAACAATTAAACGGGAGGAAAAGGGGAAGAGAGATGTGACAAACAGCTGACTCAGCTGAAACCCAGAGGCCAGGCTGACGTGTTCTGAGTGCATCAGGAGCCGACCAATGCATGGCTGCAGACACAGCATCACATCTTCTACTTCTACTTCCAGGTACAAGGTTGCCTCATAACTCAAAATGCTTTGCACAGTGCATCACATGCTTCATATATATAAGTTAGATCTGGAAGGACTTTCTAAATAAAGTTTCCTGTGACTTCAAAGCAGCCATAACAAACCAAGAGTTATTAAGTCGTCCTGTGTCCGTCACAAGAACGGACGTTTCTCCGATAACACAAAGTAATTTCATCTCTGTACTGAAAGAAATGCAATAAAAGGAAAAAAAAAGAAGAAGAGAATACGGAATAAATAAAATTCTGAGTATCCCTGACCTGACAAAGGATCAGGAGGAGTCTACATAATGGATTTTCTGAGAGGTATTACATGGTAGGAGAAAAAAAAGTCCATCTCCAAGAAGATTTTCTGCCAAACAAAGCACAAACCCGTACCAGCGTCTTCACTCCGTACTGCTTCTCCACCTTCTCCCGCAGCTGCTTGAAACAGGCCTCCAGGCGGTCGTGGAAAGGCCTCAGCGCCTCCGTCACCTTCTCGCCGTGGATGCGGACACCCTCAGCGAGGTGTGGGATCTGGTGCAAGCAAAATAAAAAAAAACAGTGGCGTAAGAAACCCCTCGGCCAACATACCCCTGCAGGGATGAAAGGTTAACTACACGCAGGCTCTTCATTCATCAGACGATCCCGCCGATATATCCAATTAAACACCCACGACCTTTAGCAGCTGTGTGTGCTAAGCTGGAGCGAACGTGCATCGGCTGTGTGTGTATGTGTGTGTGCGTGTGCGTGCACAAAGAATAATAGAGATAATAGTGTTTCACTTCATTATACATTTCATTTATATTTAGTTTAGACAGGGAAAGGTCAAGAAGGATATAAGAGGGAAAGAGGGGGAGGGAGCGCATCGGAAAAACACAGAAGAGCAGCGTGAGAGGCAGGCATGTTATTTTGTATGAGTGCATCAGGTTTTAACGCCAGCAGCAAGGAAAGGGAACGTAGTCGGAGTGGCGTGTCGGGTTTATTCCAGCAAAGACTAAACAGTTGGATTGTGAGTCTTTTATTCGGACAGGATTCATCCGTGCAGCCGCACGGCCCAGACTCTGACTGCGATACACAACATGTACACGGTGAGAAACATCCTTCGTTTCTCCGCTTATCACACCAGCAGGAGCATGCTCCAGATATCAAAGCGCAGGATTCTCTCACATGTGGGAGTAAAAGTGCAGCCGCTCCTTGTATCTACTGCATAACGTCCGTCTACGAGTCAAATGTTCTGTGTACAGAAAAAAAAAAGGATCACGCAGTGTAATAACAGAGTGGGTGATTTGTGGCTCCTGATCTGTTTAGTTTGTCCTAATGTTGTTTGAATAAACCTATACTGGGGATTAATTCTTTACCCTTCCACTGCTGTGGATTAGTCATGGGATTTGGCTCGTGTGACGGCTACAATCCACTTTGTGTGTTCTGCCTTTTCACCGTTTGCATCTTAACGGTGGGATTTAGTCGCATCATCTTAAAATAAGATATCGGTTCACGTTGTGTTGTTTTATTGTGCTCATTGAATCTTCGCAGTGTGCTGTGTGAGAGGCTTAGAGCATTGATTACGGACTTCTAGAAGATGTTTAATTACCGGGAGCAACGCCGTGATGTTTAGACGCAGGCCACAGTAACGCAGCTATTATCTGACCATTCTATCGTTTCCTACAACATCCTGAACCCTTATAGACAGATTTGTGCTTCTTGGCCTGAACCCTTTCAAAAGAAGAAAAAAAATCCACTGATTTATGTTTTAAATATAAAGCGGGAAAACTCAGAGTTATAGAAATCTTTACACAAAACTGCAAAGTTGTTTTACTAAAACAGAGGCTGTTGTAAACGGTGAAGCTGCTGTGGCTCTGTAAAGGGGCAACGGTTTCAATTTAAGAGCCCACGAGTGTTTATATGCAGGAAAATAAATCCCTTTACTTCTTAACAGGGCGTCTATGGAGAAATATTAGCATATATTAGAAGAGAACCGACTGACCAGTGAGGACTGACCCAGCAGGAAGGCCACAGACGCTCTGATTATGTCATGTTAAAGAACATCAGGTAAGGAGACGTCTGACCTCAAACTAAACTACTTATGAAACGATAGGTTACAAAATTATGCATGTTCACCATTATAGCCAGCACCCACTTATTGCTCATTAGGGTCTCAGGGGTCTGCTGGAGTCAATCCCACACCACTCACTCACACACTCATACCTACAGGCAATTAAGAACCTCCAATTAACTTCAGCATGTGTTTGGGCTGCAGGAGGAAGCCGGAGAACACGGGGAGACACAGGGAACCTCACAAGGAAAGGTTCCAGCTCGAGGACTTGAACCTGCGGCCTTCTTGCTACGAGGCAACAGAGCTACCCACTGTTGTATAACCATTAAGAATTCTCAGTGAATTATATTTAACTTGTTTTTTTTTTCTAAATTATTATTACGAGCAAATTAACTCTTTAATTGCCTCTTAGTTACTGGTTATAGTTTAACTCATTTTCTCTCTCTCATAAATTGATTTCGTAATGGAATGTAATATTCTATTACTGATGGGCGCTCTCCAGACAGATATGGCCGCCGGTAGCGGTGCTGTGTCCTGTGTGGAACGCTGCTTTCTACAGAACACACGTGAAGGCGTGTACCGCGTGTGATGGATGTTTCCCTCTCGGAGATGCAGCGCGTCTCTGACAGCGCACAGATGCTTTTTTTTTCGGGCTGTAGGGAGCCGGTGAATAATAAGATCTAAAAAAAACCAAAAACATAACGCAGGGTAGAAGGAGAGTGAGGGAGCGGCTGATTCTGCTGAAATGTGGTAATTAGGAAACCCCCGGTGCCACGGTCAATGTCCGCCAGCTCCGTGGGTTAAATCTCATAGGAGGAGGAGGCTGCATCCCCGTGGGAGCCAGCCATTACATTTTATTTTTTATTTCTCCAGAGCCTGGTGTTTGCGGGGCGAATAACTCACCACAAAACCAAAAGTCAAATGGGCCTTTTAGTCCTTGTTCATTATCAAGTGTAACTGAAATATTCTCAGACTGTCTCAATGCTATAAATGAGAAACGTAAAATCTATACAAGGAGAGAGAACAGCACGTCCACTGTCACTCTTATGCATAAGTAATATATATATATATGCATTATAGATAATTGATTTCTAATGTTTAGATCTAATGCATCTTGGCTATAACAGCAAAAAAAAAATACCTAAACCCTGAGCAAGTGGAACAAAGATTTTGCTCTGAGTACAAAGGCATAGGATGGCAAGTACAGAGAAGTGTGTGTGTGTGTGTGTGTGTGTGTGTGCTAACCTCTGATTCCCTACAGAGCCGGCTCGCCTTTCTTCCCTCTCGCTCGGGGTAAACTGCCCCTCCACGGCAGACTACAGCGAGCTTTTTACTTCACTCAGCCGGCACACAACACCAATTCAGCGCGGTGATGCAACCCTTTGTAACCATCCCACCGCATGTTTTATTTACACGCATTCCAACATGTAGTGGGCTTATCGACAGGGGGGACAAAACACAACCAAAGCCCAAATACGCATCTATGATATCACTGATTGGGAATCTCGATCCACCCGGGTTCTCGGCACACCGCACAAACACATCAAACGGCATACTGCTGGTACCGAAGATGGATCAGCCAGGATATTTCACTCACTGAATGTTAGTTACTGTGCGAGCTGCGGCTCGAGAAGATAAATGAGAGAAAGGCTACACACACCCTGCAAGGATTTCCCCCTGATATTCTGCACCTTCATCATCACTGCCGGGATCTCACGGAAGAGAGAGCAGCGAGGGAGAAGGTGAAGCAAAATAGATGTGGGAAAGCGGGTAAGAACAAGGGGAAGGGATGGAGTGAGAAGGTCTGAAAAGACAGAGAAACAGCGAGAGCGAAAAAGGGGGGGGGGGGGGGGGGGGGGGGGCAAGATTCACGTCTCCCAGGATACCCACGTCTTTTTATAGACCTCAGAATGATGGAGTGTGACTGAGTGGTGGCATGGCAACAGATTCCTGTTGGTGGCTGCATGGAGAGGAGTTAATTGTGGAACACTTAGGCTCAAGGTTGCTAACACACACGCACACACGCACACGCACACGCACACACACACACACACAGGATATCAAATTGTTTAATCACAGGTAATCATTTTTTCATTGGCAGCAGGGGGTTGTTTTTTTGATTTGTATGTTAGTGAGAAATACTTAAAAACAGCTAAACAGGAGCCCTGCTGCTGCTTTTAAAGACGCCAGTATTAAAAGATTAGTTTACACAATGCACGCTGCAGAAAAAATTGCAAAGCTCAATTTTGTGCTTTTTGTAGGAAAGTAGGAGTTCTGGATTGAAGTTTTTTTGTGTGGTTCGAGCTACTGGAGTTCTATCTGGGCTGGGGAGGCCGGGTTTCCCCATCGTGTTTGCAGACATCATCGACTACAAAAGCTTTTGTCAAAGCTTTATGTCAGCAATATTTACGCTGCCAGCCTTAAAACGTGGACTCTTAATAAAAACTTATATGAGAAGAAATGGCCTGAAACAGTAAATTGAAAAGTCCAAGTTTTTTTTTTTTTTGCAGGCATACTTAAAAACACACACACACAGGCACTATTTATGGTTGAGCACTCTCATATAAAAGTGACAGCGACAGCGAGCAAACAAGGTCTGGAAAGCCAAGTGTGCGCAAATATAACCTTTCCTGGCGGATAAAAGGTCAAGCATGCAAAAAATACCTTTCATCAGGAGTTGATAGACCAAACTAGTGCACAGAGTGTTCAGACTCTGGTCAGACTAATGCCACAACAAACCGTATATGACAGTTTATATCAATCCAAGCTTTAGGCTCGCTATTTTCTATAAAGTGTGACAGTAAGGTTTGTTGTGTCATGTTATAGCAACTTATTTTTGTCAAGGTTTATGCCAAGTTTTTAGAACTTTGCATCAAAAGTGACCTAATTTACCAGATTTATTAATTATTCTCCCCATTTAAAATAGTGTTACCAGGACATTCAAATCAGATAATAAAAAGTTAGTAATACTTTACTGATTTTAAAGTCATTTAATTTCATACAAATTCCGTGAAAATAGCATGCAGAATGTGTAAGAAATAATCTAATTATATTAGTAATACGCAGCTTGACACACACAACTCTATATTTACTGTCATTTAAAGAAGCTGCAATGTATGAACTGCATAGGAACTCATTAGAACTAAAATGTTGTGTACTGTCTAATCTAAATTTGCATGAAACCGCTGCACCTTTTCTGTAACACATTATATCAGGAAACTAGTAAAGGATAATAGGACTGTACCAATGCCTGTATTGTAATGTGAATTTGAAGCTGTCTGTATAAATACAGATACTACAGTAGTTAATAGAATAGAATAACACATGTCAGAAACATGTATGTGCTGAAATCTACAGGTTCTCAGGCTTCCTATATTCACTGTTCTGAGCCACACCCTGTGTGTGTGAAACAGCTGGTTTTAAAGGATGTGATGACACAGGTTGAGTCAGATACTCTTCTCTGTGAGAGAATATTTGATCAAACCCCCCCAAGGCAAAAAAAAAAAACCCTTAATCAATAAACCATGAAAGAAACGGTGGAGGAAAAAAAACACAACCTTTTGACTTCCTGCCGAGTCTGTTTATGCATGTGAGTTTTGACACTGATGCCCTGGTGAAAACGGCTGTGATTGAGTGCATTGATCAGCCAGTCACAGAGCTAACAAGCTGTCTGGGAGCCGTGCTTATTGTATCAGAATGAAAAAAAAAACACAGAAAACATGTAACCTGCTTTTAGCAACAGGAACTTTTTCCTTCGTGACTAAATGAGGACAACGAGTAAATCGGAGTAACAGCACGCGTTGGCTCAATTCTTACAATTTAGTCTGTTCATTGGTGCAGGATTCACCTTTATTTGCCTCATTTAGACACATTCTAGATGCGAGATAAACAAGCACGCTGGTTCTGGCAAAGAGACAGCTGGAACCAATTCAAACCAACAGCTCTGCCTCAGTCACTTTAAAAGTGGCCGGTGTGTGTGTGTGCGTTATCGGACACAGTTTATCCATCTGAAATCTCCGATTGACGCTAAAAAAAAACGGAATTCTGAGCATCTTGATCTCACACACCTGCAGATTATTTCCAAACGCGACACATTAGGATTCACTGGAATTAAGCAGGATACAGGATGTGTTTTGTTTTCTTGACTGTAAGGGAGAACCCGTGCATCTGGGTGGATATAAAAATAACCAACACGTGTTAAATGTAGAATCTAGCTGCACAGCGCTGTCAGACAGACAGGGATTATAGTCACGGCTTTCCAGGCAGGATGAAGTAACAACGCGTTTATTTATAGGTTACCTGCATGGAATGTGGAAAAAACTTGTGCTACAATTCATATGGAACTTTGTAGTTGTAAATTTACTTTAATGCAGAGCTACCTAACGTGAGGGATATTCTGTAAGAATCCATGTGCCTCATAAAAGACAAAAGGCTTCACAAACACAGAGGACCAAAGATTTTGGGGTTCAGTCCTGTTTCCCAACAATGGAGAAGGGCAGCAACTACAGAAAATTGAATTAACTCACTTTCTCCTTGCAACCCGGCGATAGGAAGAAAGAAGAAGAAATATTCTTGTATCTTTGCTCGATTCCTGGGTGACCGATAAGGCAGGAAATCACGACAAAAGAGGTGAGCGAGAGTAATAAAAAAAGAGGGAAAAAAGCTTAACAATACAGAAGATCTATAGCGCTCTACCTCTAGAAAGCCAAAGGGAGAAAAGGCCTTTATTCCTCTAGAAAAGCACAGGTAGCCAGTGGTTTATTCATGGAAGACGAGCCACAAGCGAGCTGCAGATGCGTTTCCAGCGGCGTGTCGGCGTGCTTCTCATGTACTCATCAAAAATGTTGTTTTTTTCTATGGATGAAACCCCCAATGTGATGAAATTACCACACATTTTTTGTTCATGAACAGAAAAGAGGGGTCAATTCTACTTTATTGAATTAAAAACTTAATAAAATGATCTTCCTTTTTTCCTCATTTAATTACAACCTCATTAAAATTACAATCACTGGATGCACGTCACTTGTGATTCTCCTGCAGCTGTGTGTGTGTGTGTGCGTGTGTGTGTGTGTGTGTGTGTGTGTGTGTGCCGCGTTGCTTCTCAGGTAAAACTTGCCAACCAATAGTCATTTCACGTTTTAACCCGTGTTTTAATAAATGTATTCCTGCTTGGAGCACAAAAAAAACCTGAAGATAAAAATGTCTTAATTTCATCTTAGACAACGTAGCTAATTCATAGTCGATATGTATATTTACCTGCTTGCTTAAAAAATGAATTTTAGTGCATCTTTGGCTTTAGGAAGTTACCCATCTGATGGACATTGGTACTTTATTAGTGTGGCGGCAAAATATACTAAAAATAATGTATTGGTTTGACTAGATTCTTTTTAACTAACACTACTAGTGAAAACTGTATTTTTTGGTGATATAATCAGATTTTTTTTGTACATTTTTTAAACTAAAAGGTAAAATGTGGATTTTATATTAGTGTTTTTTAGTAATATCGAGCCAAAGTGATTGTTGCAACAGAGGGTCTCAAGCAAAGTGACTTACACACATGAGGCTGACATTACAGCACCTTAAAGGCTAAACGGATCACCTTAATCTAACTTACACCATTTAGGAAAGCCCAACGAGGCCTAAAGGCCGAGCGGCATGAAGTCGCGTTTTCATGCAAAAGCATGATGCACGGAAGCATCTGGAGTTTCAGTCTCACCTGCCAGGCAATGAGGTCCTTCAGCTTCTCTATCTTCTCCAGGTCCTCTGGGTGCTCCTGCATGTACTTGTCGTTGAAGAAGGCCTGCAAACAGAGGGGAACGTAGGGAAGTTTTTGACATTAAAGCAAAGGGAGGGGCTGCGGAGACTGTTTCACTGAGATGAAGGACTGACCTCAGGGCACAGAATTCACATCGCTCCCCCTGACTCATACTCCGCTGTTTCCACAAACCAATACCAATCCAATCCGGCCACTGATATATACTGGGGAACCATCACTAGCACTTTTTTATCATCAAGCACGAGCTAAAGGGACTTTTGTTTTTTCCAGCCGAGTGAACAGCGCGTGCAGCACATACACCCGAGTCTGAAAACGTGATGAAAAACTCAATGGAAAAAAAGATCAGATGTCGTTGGCGACGGGAGCTTCCCCGATATGAAACATGAGATTGTGATTAGATTCCAGATCATTTCACAGCAGGAAATGGAGCCTGATAAAATATGGTTCATCTGAATTAGTTGTGAATATAGTGCTCGATTAGAAGTTGATGAAGTGTATTATTACCCTATCAGCTCTGATATATGCAGGTCACATGCTAAATAAATACCACAAGGAATGTTTCTTTTTTCCAGGGACATGAAATGACCTGTTGTCAGAGGAATACTAGTGTTTTTTAACCTTCATGACTGTATGTTAAATGTTCCACATCACACACCTTTTTTGGTTTTATTTAAGATTTATACCCCTTGACATGATACGTAATCCACCTCTAAAGCTCTTGATGTGACATGTTTTATTACTTTCATCCAGTTTTCTCAAACAAGACATTTTTGCTTTACCATGTATTATTACATATGACTAAAGTAGTCACATGTTCTTTCATTGTGGAACTTATAGATAGAATTAGAGTAAAAATCAGAGATTCCCCTTCCTGGCAGAAACCTCCCCGTTAGTTTAATTCAGAACAAAACTGAGGGTTAAAAGTTGTCGTTTTTACAGGCTGTTTATTTGTCAGGCTACTTCTGGGTCTGTGCTGGTTGCCTGGCAACTCTGTCAAGACTCCAGGGGGGGGAAACATGTGATGAAGCAGAGGTGCTGGTGGGTTGGTTTTATTATTAAGTTAAGCAATGCAAAGCTCTGAATCTTCTGTCGTATTTAGCAAGCAGACACTGCTAATCTAGCTCTCAAAAGCAAAAAAGTAAATGCCAGTAAACTGTATTTCCTACATATATTTTACTTTTATTTTATCCATATTATATAATTCAGGCTTTTCGTTAAGAGAAAAAAATATTGCATAAAAAAAGTTGCGGTACATCACAAAGCCTGCAGGATTTTGCCACTGGATTTAATTATTACAGGAAAAAAAGTTATGTTCATTATGTTCAGCAAGATAAACGTCACAATGGAACACAACACAAGCATAAATGCAAACGTGTTAGAGTATTAAACCAACTATATCATGGTCACATGACCACAGCATCAGCGCCACCTCTGTCGTCTCATTTAACCATTTGAAAGCAACTGCATTTTTAAATATGTAAAAGCTTCAGGTAGCTGTTCACGCTTTCTATTATTATTATTTTAAACCATAGCTCATATTCTAGAAATCTAACCAAAATAAACTATTTAAAAAAACATTACTTTAACACACTTTTTTGGGGGGACTTCCAGTAGTGATTTTTACAGGGGAAGAAAATGAATAGTGAAAATATTGTCGTGTACCTTTTCATAGTTGGCAAAACCCCCCATGACGGCCGGGTCCACGATCCCGTTGAGCAGCATGGAGAGGGGGTTTATGGGAAGGTTGGGGTCGTTCAGGTGCTTTTGCACCATGCTGCTGATCTTCTCGTTGGCCAGCTGCATCGTCTCCATGGCGTTCTCCAGTGGGCTGATCTCCTCCTGCGCAGCGCGAGATGTGAAGGCGTCAGCAAATATTCCAACTCCCCTATCACAGTATATCAGCACGGAGCATCACTGCTGCCGCTAATCATCCAAACAATCACGTGGAATTGTTGTGTGCACATGACATGGGTTATTGTAAAAATGAGTTGAGCGGGCCTTAACCACACACATAAATCATGCTGAGTGGAGCGGCAATGAATCATTTTGCTGCTCACCTACATGAACATGCAAATGGCAAATGAAGACGGATAGCGGTGCCGGGGAATTTCAATTCCCAGCGAAATATGATTGGCAATTCAGAGAAAAGATGAGTAAAATACTTGGAAACGCCGTCATTAGTTCCACTACCAATCCACCAACACTCCACATGGGGGCAATCTCATTACTACTCCTCCCAACTTGCTGGTAAGAATTTAGGAGAAACATGAGTGGATTGTTGAGTAAATGTCAGATTTAGGCCCCTGCCAACAGAGAAAAAATAAAGATGTTATGCCAGGGAGACAAATCTCCAATCTGTGCCGGTACGCGTCGGGCCAGCTTGATAAAAAGCATTGTCAGATGGAAAGCTTCAGCTCGGTGAATCGCAGCCAAGACATAAAGCTTTAAACAGAGAACCTGACCTGGGGGGCCGGGCCCCTCCCCGGCTCATCTGGAGGCCAAGCTGCTCCTGACAGGATGTTCCAACCTGTCTGCAGGAACAGGCCTCCGCTCTGAATCAACGCTACATGGATTTGGGACTTAGGCAGATCAGGTCTTTGTAGTGAAATAATTGTGCTAAAGACGTAGCGACCAGGAGGACAATTACGGCAAAGCTGAATGCCGAAGTGTGTGGGCGCGATCTGGGCTGAAGAAAACTGCCCCTTTTCCTCCAGACTTTTAATTGGCACAGACTAATCAAAGTGCCAAATAAAGAGCAATTGATCCCAGAATACTTAACCGGGCTAATTAAGCCAAGTAGTGCATTTGTTTGGGACAAACTAATGACGACGGATGAGGTTGGCTCCTGGGCCGTACGTGACACGACAACCTGCTCCTTACATCACTGTGGCAGCGCTGCAGCACCCAGTCTACTAGTCACACTGAAATAGCAGCAAATAATTCAGCATCTGATGCTTTTACCTACTAACGTGATGATTTCATGATTTCTCTGCCATAAACAGAGTTAAGTGAATATTGTTAGACTTAGGATGGTTGTTTGGACCAAATAAAACTAATCTTTAGCATCTTTACTATTTTCTCTCCTTTAGAGGTTAGAAAAAAATCAGCAGATTAATCGAAACTCAACCAGACAAACCGCAAACAGAATATAAATAATGAAAAAATGCAGTTGTAGGAAGCAGGAAACTGAAGTAATTTGCAGCAAACACGCCGTCATCTAATCAACAGAAGTTAACGGTGAACAACGGGCGAGTCGTGTTCGTGCTGTGCAGCTATTCTCAGTGGAAACATGTTTTCAGGAGTTGCTCGGTGAATCGATGCGGTCCCTGCGGCCCTGTCGTTGGTCCGGTGGAGGGGGGGGGTGCCTGCGTTCACACGGCTGTCTATACCGCTTAAGTGGACAAATCTCATGGATTTCCTCCGAGCAGGCCTGATGCGTACTCACCGTGGAGACCGACTTGACTTCAAACCAGCGCAGGATCCCAGGAAGCTTGTACGCCGTGGAGTAAGTGGTCCTCTCGATCCACATGTTCTGCACAAACAAAACGACAAAGGCGGTAAATGAGAAGCATTAAAAAAACACGGCGGGGCACTTTGAGGAGATGGATTGGCGGCTGCATGTGCAGAGAGATGATGTGGTGAAGGTGGGACGGTAAAGGCAGGTTTCTCTACAGCAGCTATTAAAGCCCACTGACCTACTACGAACCTACTCCTCACTCACTGGGGCAAAATCTTAGGAGGAAATGCGAGCACATCGACGCGTTTAATAGATGTGACGGACAATATGTCGAGCAAGTGGCATCCATCAGGGCTCTGTGAGACAAGTCGGTCTGTCAACATTATGGAGTAAGTCTGAGACCAGTTAAATGCATCATTCTGCTCTGCTGGAGTGATGGCGACGGAGGGAGGAAAAGCGTGGATGGCTTTAAATCATAGGCCTTGTCATTTCCAACCTAGTGTGCAAAAAATACACAGGTGGATCTCAAATAATAAGGATTTTGTGGAAAAATTCTATATTTTTGCTAAGTCATTGCAGAAAGTGAAACTTATATGGATTATATAAGTTCATAACGAAGCAACTTTCTTCTAATTTTTAAACTTCTGGCTTACACATAATAAAAACTCAAACCTTTTTCACCATATTCTTAGCAGTCTATCGTATAATAAATTCAAGACAGGTTTTTCTACTTTTTGTGGAGGTCCAGCCGTCAGCAAACATTTTCCAATATTTAAGCATGAAAAAGTAAGTAGATCACAAATGTGCAACTTTCCGTCAGTAGAGCTGAGCCACTATGAGTTTAGCCCTTCTACGTATGAAGGTAATGTAGTGGAAGGGAAAATGCATACTTTCCTGTAGTTAATACCAAGTAGCCTTCATGTTAGTTTTAGTAATGTAGACTGAAAATGCATTTAAAACAACTTGATGCTTGCAATATATTTTATTTTTAATACAACTTGATGCTTGCAATATATTTTATTTTTAATACATAAAAACATTAAAAAGACAATTACCGCAAACTCGTTGTCAGGATCCTTCTCCCCCTTCCTCACCGGCCTCGAATACTGGAATTTATGGACTTCATTTACTGTGTAGAAGCTGCAGAGGGAGTAAATTAAAAGGGTTATGTGCAATCCACAACTTGATTCAGAGGTTGATTGCTTTGCTTCGGGTCAAACACAGGTTTCCCTCGCAGGCTCTACCAGCATCGCTGCCATTTAGCATGTTGGTGTGCATTTCTTTTTGTTTTTTTTGGGGGGGGGCTGGGGGTGTTAGGCCCGGTTAGCACGGCATGTCACACACGTTGAGTGAACGCCGCATACGTGACGGGAGGCACATGACTAGCAGGGATGAACTTTTCTGGATCAGGTTAATAGACTCCTCACGCTGGGAAAATGACGGCGCTGCATCAGGCGCTG
This sequence comes from Eupleurogrammus muticus, assembly GCA_036785175.1. Classification (NCBI taxonomy): domain Eukaryota; kingdom Metazoa; phylum Chordata; class Actinopteri; order Scombriformes; family Trichiuridae; genus Eupleurogrammus; species Eupleurogrammus muticus. Next base: position 18,069,979 of record JAYKQN010000015.1, read on the forward strand.
GGAGCAGCTGTCTGGGCACATACATGCTCCCCACACATGGACTCATTACTTGCTCTTTTTTCCTTCTTTCTAGCCATCTCTGTCTCTCTCTCTCGCCGACAGAAACCGTATCCACATCCTCCTGGGCGAACGAGTACAGATCTATTATCCTCATACAGCATATTGCATTTCCCGTTGCTAAAAGCACGCCATATGGTCTGACTTTATTAGCAAACAATTATGAATAAAATATGAAACCAATCAGTGCAGTTCCAAAGCCACTGCCCTTTTATGTTTAGAATCTGGCGTTCTATATCTTGTGAACTGTTTTTGAAACTGCACCATTTAATAAGCGTTAGTTAATATATAACAGGACCCTTATAAGATGCTTATTAAAATGATTAGTGCATTGATAAGACTACAGTATTTGTGTCTATACCATAATAGCAAAATAGTTTATGAAACAGTTAGATTAAAAAGAAATTGATTCAAACTCTCTATATGCATGTGAATTTGCAGAAAACTCAGTATTGACCAATTGTGAATATTGACATGTTTGAGCAGGCGGTGGTTGCCATGGCTGCAGGTAAGCGAGGAGAAGAGCTGCACAGGGGCGGAACGCATCGGCCAAATGGAATCCCAGGACTTGTCGGGATTCTGCATTTTACCATCTTAGCTTAATGTAAAACGTCCACTTGTGACGGGTAATGATTTTAGAATCATCCAACATGTGGTTAAACAATAAATAATCGGATAGTTCTTCATGTCTGAGAAGAATTTGCCTTTTGTTTTGCCTGGTGGCAGAATGGCATTTATTACTGTGTGACGTGTCTGATGGTGAACAGGAGAGAGCGCTATCGCATGGATTAATCACCCAGGTATGTTGGATTTGGAAAGGACAAACCCACACGAGCACCTTTCCAGGTGTAGTTACAAGTGGGAAAGACAATATGGACACTGTGTGTTTGGCCGTGTACGTTAGTCCTGGAGAACGACAACTATGTTGCTGCTGAGCTGTAATACAACAATAACCTGTCCTGTAAAAGAGAATTACTGCTTTTTGTTGCTTATAGAAGAAGAGGAACAAATTATAGTCTATGTTTAACAGACAGTGAAACAGTTATACTGTAAATTACACAATAAAAGCCAGGGCCTTTATTTGAGAGCAGGCTGCAACTTGGGACAGGCGAAACTGAAAAAATATGGGAATTTACTCAAATTCTTTCATTGAATACAGTTTACCTTACATTTTTCAAAAGTAAGATTACAGTACTGTAGTTAAATGTCTCACGGTGGCTTGGAACAGGAAGTCGGAACTAATCCGTCGCGTATGCACTTATTAACTCTTAGCGATCATTGTCACATCTGGAATGAGCACTATACGGGATAAAGGCTGATCAAATGTCAAAGTTTCAGCAGTGAAGCACAAAAATACAGGTGCAAACAAAGTTTGGTATGCCAAATTAGACTTTCCCTTCTGTGGTTGCACTATTTAATACAATGAAATGTATCCCTAATTAGCTGCAAAAGAGTGGCATATGCCTAAAAAAAGCTTCTTGTCTAATAAATAGATTAACAAAGCAGCTTTGAATTAGCTGCAGTGTGACAATTTAGCAGCTAACATGTCATTAGCTATAGAGAGATAATAAAAACACCAGGTCAGGAGCAGGGCGCTGCTCCGTCTGCCGCGCTGACCCTTCTCATCGCTGTGCACCACTGATGTTTGGCATCAATCAGGGGAATAAACGAGAGGAAAAACAGAAACGGACAGAGAGAGGCAATCAGGGACAAGGCCGTAAGAAACAGAGAGTAGAGTTGGCAGGGGAAGGGGGAGACGGGCGGACAGGCGGCGTGGAAAAGTCCTCTATCGCGCTCTAAACACAGCTGTCTAATCTGGGTTATTAGTGGAGTTCCATATTCCAATCAGACACAGTCAGCAAACAAGCCAACAGGAAGCCGAGGGGATCAATGCGCGGGGATGTGACCAACGCTGCAGCCCTGTGATAAAAATCGCTGTATTTGCCTAAAGGTTTTTCAGAGTAAATGTCTTCTTTTAATTATGCCCATTGATGCGTTGGGTGGCATATCAAAGTGAATTTGCACAGGTGAGCGGCGCGGCGTGCAGATCGGGCAAACAAGTGGGAGAGTGCACGACACAAAGGTATTAATGAGTTCTGAAAAAAAAAAAAACAATGTTGGACTTGGCACGACGACTCGCGGCAGATGCGAGTTAATGACCTCGAGAGCTACAAGAAGGTCGACCGCTGTTTGTTCTACGCAGACACATATTTACATCGCGGTTTAATCACCTCCTCCGCTGCGGTCCTGGACAAACTGCACTCTGGGAAAAAAAAATAAACGCTAATACACTTTCGCATGTAATCACGAGCTCCCTTAATTGTTTTTGACTGACTAAGGAAAGCAAATTGGGTTAGGTGGGTTGAAACGCACGCCGTGTGACTGGCACAGAAATGCACGTCCCTCTCACCTCACTATTTGCTCGGAGACGGGCTTGTTCTGGAACTTGGCAGGCAGGTCCAGGATGGGCTTCACCGTGAAACACTGGATGTCTTCAGCAGGAACGTTAAGGACGCAAACTGAATGGATGAACTCAAAAATGACCTCGAGCAGTGATGTGAAAGTGACAAACAAGTCATAATAGGATCTAACTGTCATAATTTGACATCATATTTTAGGAGGTATACAGAGTAGTAGGGGGTTGGTTTTTGATACATTTTTTAAACTTTTAACTGCACATTTGTATTGTTAACATATACTATAAAATAAAGTTGGGGATAGTTGTTTATTAATTATAATTTATCATATATCAATCAAAAAATCAAATTTATTAGAACACATCTATCTATCTATCTATCTATCTATCTATCTATCTATCTATCTATCTATCTATCTATCCATCTATTCTCTACCTACCTATCATCTATCTATCTATCTATCTATGTATCTATCTATCATCTATCTACCTATCTATCATCTACCTATCTATCATCTATCAATCATCTATCAACCTATCTATCATTTATCAATCATCTACCTACCAATCTACCAATCTACCTACCAATCTACCAATCAATCTATCTATCTACCAATCAATCTATCTATCTATCTATCTATCTATCTATCTATCTATCTATCTATCTATCTATCTATCTATCTATCTATCTATCTATCTATCTATCAATCACCTATCATCTACTAATCTATCATCTTTTTTTATTTTATATTTCAAACAAATAAAATAATTCATTCTATCACCCAAATCAATGATTTTATATGTGATTAAAATAATGAATTGAATGAGGTATTATTTGTGTTAATAATAATAAAGATAAACAGTCTTGCATTCGCTCTGCCAGTATTTCATCATAGCTTTAACACTGAAAGCATCTAAAACTCAAGTTTTAAAACAGCTTTTTTTTTTTTTTGCGAGGATACACTGTCCAGAGGAGCTCTTGGTGTCCTCGTTGGGCGGCGTGGTCGTCTTCATCTTCTCGGCGTTGGGGAACTGCGTGAGGAGACGCGCCTCGAAATCCTCCCGGCGCTCGTACTCCTTCCCGCGGTAGATGAACATTTTGTTCTGGGAGGACGAGAAAAAGGAAACGGTGAGCGTGTCGGACACACACACACACACACACACACACACACACACACACACACACACACACACACACACACACTACGGTGTGGTGATACAGTGAAGTACGCGGGGGTTACATGGATGTGGTGGCGCTGACGGTGAGCATACAGTGTCATTTCATAGACCATTTCACAAGGAGATTACATCCGGTGGCTGAGACCCAGTCAGCGGTGGGAGCAGGGACGGGCTTGGAACAACGACAGAAGTGGAATATTAAAAGAAAGTTACACGGATGAGAGCGGCTTTGCTTTGTACATCCACCTGACCCGATACCGTGGCCGGGTTAAAGCACATCATCATAATCTCCACATTAAATACTTAAGAACGAGGGGGACAGGAAGTTCTTGGCAGCGATGTACTGATGAGTCAGATGCAGCTGTGTTCAGGAGGATTCCTCTTCTAGCCAAATGACAGACACGCTAAAGGCTGCCAACACTTTTGCGGTATCACAAACGGCTGCTGCTGATGGAACCAGTGATGGACTCACGGCATCCGAGGACGGAGGACGGAGGACTCTCCACGCTATTATCAAGTTGCTGCATGTTCAAACCATCCAGTCACATTGCTTACATACTGTAACTGTAGCAGAGATGAGATATTCCATATTTATTGTCTCATTTATTAGCTCAAAGGTCCCATGATATACTGGATCTGCAGTACAAGTACAAAAAATCTACTTAACAAAAAGAAAGATGAAAATAGAAATGTGCATGATTCGACACCTTTAACATGGATATTAGACTTTGAGACAGGGTCTCATCCAGGGAGAACAGCCCTAGTGCCCTTCGTGGTGACACAGAACTTTTCCGCATGAACACACACGGCTAGCTCTACGGTCATACACTCCACACATTTCAATTCCCCAATTAATTAAAAGGAATTGCAGCCATGAAATGTGCCATTATAATAGGCCGTTCTCAAATTTGCTTTTTACAGACAGGTTGACAAAAGGCACGCCGATTCAAAGAGAGAAACCTGCCTGACAATTACACCGCTGCAGTTTCCAGCTGGCGAACAACTGCGGGATTCGTCTCTTCCAAATCATTGGAATGTGATCTGCGGACACCTGATCTCGTTCTCATAGCAGCATCTTGTTTTTTTTTTTTCTCTCGTTGGGCATTCCGGTCGCGTGCACGCGTCGTCTCAATGTCATGACTCTCATTTTCATTACCCTCGAACCTAGACTGGCCGGTCCTGGCAAAGAAAATCACTGTCATTGAGATAATAACACATGCTAAAATGGCCTGTTCTGTCCTGGCTGCTGGGTAATAAGGCAATTTCACACAAGCCATGAGACAAAGCGGCAACCAAAGTCAGGATTTAAGCCCGTTGGACATGCTCGTATAAACACTGAGATACGCAGCATAGAAGCAGCGTCATGTGACTGTCTGGCCCGACACAGTGACTTATAAATAAAAGGTCATGTATTATTCCAATGAAAAAAGGAGTAGAATGTGAGAACAGCGCGTAGGAGCCTGAAACGTTCCCTCATCCCTCCCGAGCAGCGCTTTGACTGATGGAACATGACAGCTTATATCCAGGTGAAATGTGGATGAATGAGGTGTGTTAGGCTACGCGTTTCAAACCAACTTTCACAGACCCGCAAGGGCTCCTTAAGGTGACGGCTCACAGGAAACTCAATAGAGGGATTAAGTCAAGTTCAGGATTGAAAGGAGAAATGCATCATCAGGATGAAAAGTGAGAGGCAGCAGCTACGGTGGAAAGATGTAACCTTAAAGGTTTCATATTTTACACTTTTTTGTGTTTTATTTGGAGTTTCATTATGTCTGAAAAGGTAAGTTTGTGGCTTTAAAGACCTCTAGGATCAATGAGTCTGTCTAATATTGAGAATCTCTCCTCTGATTGGCTGATGAAAGGGATGGGGGGGGCGCTACATCATTGTGGATTGAGCATTTGGAAAAATATTGATATTTGTATAACACCTAGACCTTATAATCGAAAAGCTATTAACCTTTCTAAAAGTCACTTACATTTTTTTAAATAGAGCAAACAAGCTTTCAGTTATGCTTTAAACCTTTTTCAAGATGTTGAGTTTCAAGGTCTACGTCTCAGGCTGTGCACATTCCCTGAAAGAAGCCACGGCTGAAGACAAGCAGCAGCTTCTGGATTTACACACACAGCTCCACGAAATGTGGATCTAGGGGCGCACACACAAGGCCTAGATACTTGGTGCCACGCTGATTCTCCTCCCTGCGCTGGCCTGCACTCGCAGTGCACCCAGCGCTACGCGGCTTTAACTCCTCTCAGGCAGGTTGACGTCACCGCTGAGCCGTCGCCCGGGTCTCCCCCTGACTCTCTGTTGCACAGCTCCCCGAGGGAGACGACACAGAGAGAGAGAGAAATGCTTACGGGTGAGAACTGGGACAGCAGCTGCTGACAGAGGAGCTGGTCTGCTGGTACCAGCATGGCAGCAATGTGCACAATGGGCTCACAAAAACGAGCTGGGGGAGGGTTAAGGGAGCGGTTCCGTGCACAAAAGCAAAGTTACGGACCGTCCAGCGTGTGTGCGTGCCCTGAAGAAATGACATGACGTACAGAGCATTTACAATTAGCAGGTACAATCGTGTCTAACCACATTAACAACTAATAAATCACAAGCAACTGAATTAAGCTCTATTGCATAAAATCAATTTTTAAGGGGGTGGATACAAAATGCCTTCATCAGAGGATTGATTTTCTCACATAATTGACTGTACCCTGAGGACACTGTGATGCTGAAACACACACACACACACACACACACACACACACACACACACACACACATAGCAATACAGAGAGGGTGAATCATAAATTCTCCTCACTATATTCACCTTAATTAGTAACCCAAACATGAATACTGCACTTTGTAGTCACAGAAATATTTCAATATAATTCTGAAATATATCAAGAGGTGAAAAATAATTTGTTGCTTTTCAAACAAACGTACGAACTCGGCCTGTGCACTAGCTCACGCGTCTACTCTAGCAAACGGAATGAGTCAAACTCTAATTAAAGAGCAGATCCGTGTTGTCAAAGACAATCTGCGGCTGCACCTGCGCTGGTTATTTCAGGTAAGGTCAACTGTCACTGAACGTACAAAAAGGAAGGAGGAAAAAGAGCAGTCAAAGCTCTGCTCAAAGGCTTTTTTTTAAATAGCCAGGTAGATTAGGCCCCGTCTGTAATGGAGCTCTGCCCTGCCACATGAACCGGGCGAGGAGGGGCACGTGGAGCTGCGCTTCATAATGGAAAGGAAAATGTTGCAGTCAGGAGATCACTGATCGTTTCTTCAACGAACACATCAGAAGCCAAAGCGTCCTTATTTAGCCGCACGGCTTTGTTTCCGTCCCCTCTGCTCATGCCGCTGGCGTGGAAAGAAGTTCTGACCTGATGTTCAACCTGACAGCGTCACAGAGGGAAAAACCCGCTTCAATTAAATTTCTCTTTCAAACGAAAACAGAAGCAGACGGTCTGAAAGGTCCGATACGCACACAATAGCACCTCATACATTAAACAGGGACGGCGAAGCGGCTGCTCGTTCGTGATAAGCCGCGATCAGATCGGCACAAGGCCAGCCAGGACGTTTGGAGAGGCAGCTGTCGCACAAATTATTCCGCATTTCATCACACGTGAGGAAAAAAAAACAACCTGCGTCTGCGAGCGAGGGAAGTGAAAGAAAACAGACCAGGTGAGACGCTGGTGGGAGCGAGGCGCGTGTTTGTGTCGTACTCACCCGGAGGAAGGAGGGGAAGCCCATGCCGTAGTAACCCACGGCGAAGTAGTCGGGTTTGGGCCGGATGACCTTCACTATGTTCTCGTAGAACTGGGCCTGCTTCCGCTGTCGGGGACAGAAAGGTACACGTTAGTTTTCCTTTTCATGTGATTGTGAGTAATGTGAAGCAAATGAAAATATCGGAATGTTTAAGTGCAGTTCGCTTTCTCAGTATTTACCATTGAAAAGAGTCAATTTGTAACTTTAATGCAACTACTTACCAAGGAAGCGCTAAGCTGCTCAAAGTCAAACATTTCATTCTCGTACTGCTCCGCCAGCTCCTTCCCCAAAATGATTGCCTCCTCCCACATCTGTTGGGACATAAACGGGCACAGTGAGCACTCCTTTCAGTCATTACACAACTAAATGAAGCTCTCTCCACCAGGCAATGATGTTCCATTCGAGCCGTTTTTATCATATTAAAAGTGATTTCTTCTTACTTTGTAAACATTTTTTTTCTGTGATCTAAGAACACCGAACGTCATCGCCTCGGGAGGAGCGAGCGTGTTCTAGCGACGCATTTCTCCTTGAGACTCATCCAGCGCCGTGAAGTGCTGTCACAGATAGACGGGAGCCACTCGAACATGTTGAAAGGCTTCTAAGTGGCTTCCTGACAGACCGGATCGGACTCAGCCGATCTGGGCCAGGCTGGACGTGGCCGGGCTCCAGGCTGCCACTCAGATCAAGCCGCCATCAGCGAGAGTGGCGGCGGCGCCGGCGCCATCTGGGACGGCTTTTCTGGACGAGTCGAGTAGCTCTTTTTGGCACCGAATGCCCCCTAGTGTCTCAATGTATTCGTAGAGCCACTGTAGCGCCTCTTGATCACTGTGTGTGTGTGTGTGCATGGTAATCTCCCTGGACATTCTGCTGAGTGACAGTCGGCTGGAGGTCCGACACCGATGACACACGCCGGTTCCGGATCATTCAGAACCATCCCAGGCTGCAACGTGATGTGTGCAGAAGAATAGAGGCGCAAACCTGTTTGCACAGAACTAAAGTATTTTGGCAAATCTGAGGCACACATCAATGTCCTGCTGCTCACGTCACAATAGACTGAACACATGGAATCCTCAGAGTCCATGATTCATCAATAAGTCAACCGCTTGTGTGTGTGTGTGTGTGTGTGTGTGTGTGTCTCTAACCTTGCCCTTGTCGAAGTAATTGATAATCTGCTGGAAGAGCTGGTCCTTCAGTTGGCCTTGAGTGGTGGCCTGGTAGCCGTCTCTCTGGGTGAGGTGGGCTGCACACTGCTCGTCTGACCACTGCGGGGGGCGGAGGAAAGACGTCAGGGGGGGGGGGGGGGGTCAACGCGGTACGATACGGAGCAAACGGCGAAAGCAGGTGACAAGAAAATCAATCACTGAGTTATAGCCAATGCAAACGGACGAGATTGATGTGTAATTGTGTTCGAGACCGCCCCGCAATCTGGCGGTGGGGGGGGGGGGCGAGATGGAAACTTGAGACATGGGCAATGAAACAGGCGTCGATACATGCCGAGAGGAATGGGGAAACGCCGCCGGCGGCGAGCAGCGTTTAGCATGAGAATCCACACAGAATCTCCAAAACAGTGCAGCGAAGGGCATTTTTATGTTTGTGCACAGCTTCTCATTATGCATAACTTGTAATGCTATCGAAACAAATAATAATACTTCATGGTACATCATGATATTTGAACACAAAGTGCACAATCAATTTAAAAAAAGGGACAATTTAGTAGAATATAACGGATATATAATAAGATATATTGACTGTATATAAAGTGGAAGTATAAAATAAAATAAAATCACATTGATTCTCACATGCATTACATTAAGTGCAAGTATCTTAAAAGTGTACCTGAGTTTATATATTTAGTTACTCTATGCCTCTGTGAGGTAGAATGATTGATTTTTGTGTGTACTCCATCCTGCCTTTTCTTCACTCAGCACGGAGCATAATGAGGTTTGTGGCAGGACAGGAGCAGCTTGGCTAACAGGGAGACGGACGATCTGATTGGCCCGTCTGCTGGGCATAATCCTACGCTGCCTGCCGGGTTCGATTCCTAACCGGCCCCTTTTTTTTTTAATTGCCGCTCTGTCGCCTTGTCGGCAACCTGAAGATCTCTGAAGAAAAAAAAAAGTCAGAGAGTTTAGCGCGGGGACACATTTGAATAGAAAAGCCCCGACATTTGCATGTCCTGCACAGGAGAGGTGTGGGGAAAAAAAAAAAAAAAAGTAATTGCTCTGCACATTGTTGCTGCGGCATGAAGAGGGATGCAGGGAGGCTTCAGCTCTGGTTATTGATTCCTTTACAGCTCAGATCTGTTTACTCATGACGGCCAGCGACCCTGATTCTATAGAACGGGAGAGCGGGCGTCTGACGGTGCACGAGGTGTTGTAAATTCATCGGCTTTTATTATACTGCTGCAGGTACTTCGGTGAAGGTCTAATTGTTATTACAGGCTCCACTTTTACTGCTGGCGGATGCAGAACTGTGTACAAGTCCCTCACTACCAGGCTCTTCTACACGTGCCTGTATGTGAATACAAAAGACCTCACAGACATGACTCCAGTGCAACAAAATTAACCACATTTCCACGTCACAACAATGAATTCCAACCCCCCCGTAGAGAGCAGGCAACGATCAAGGAATACCACAGCTGCTGGGAGATGAGAAGAATTAAAATAATAATAATCAGAACGGCTCCCCGTAATGCTGCTGTGGCTGCTCGGCGAACAAAATTTGATTCAGTCACAGCCGGCTCTCCCTGTCGGGACCTGTACAAAGGCTGGAGCAGCTATTTATGCAAATACAGATGAGTTGTTGGGTGCAACCATTTTTGGATGAAAGAATAGACACTGCTCTTTGTCTGAGGAGTTTCAATGTTGACGTGCCATGTTTTTTGATAAAGACAAAAAAAAGTAGGAATTAATCTTAAAAGAAATGGCTTATAACTATTTTTCTATCTAATTCATGATATCATCAGACTAAACGAGTAACACAGAAACCTTTTAAATGAGATGTGTTTTCACTCCATGTCACCATGTGATTTACAGTAGGGGATTCTTCCTCACACATTTTTTGTTTTCACCTCGCTTTAAACGTCTTAGGGTTTTACGGGGGAGATCAGATACTGGCTGTGATTTGCATTGACAACGTGAGGTGAAAAACGCTGCTTAGCAAATCTGCCTCCTAAGCAGCCATCTGATGCCACAGTGGGATTAAGTAAACACAAATCCTATCTCTCCAAGTGCCGGAAACAGATACACACTTCACACGCCATCCACTGAAAACAGCTTTCGGGGCCAGAATTATAGAAGGTGCGATTTTACCAGCTTTTTGATTATTAAAACGTGCCTTATAACCTTATAGCCATCAGGATGTCTGTGAAGTTATGATGTCATAACCGTACAGCCAATGTGCCCCCCCACATTTACATCCATTAAGATAAGCCAATCAAATACAACAACAGCAATGACGCATGTGTGTTAAAATAGAAATAATTATAGAATTGCTGGAGATAGACGATTATGCAAATCTTGAAATGTGCTTTAGGAAAAGATACTTTATCGTAGAAGACTTTTATTTACCGAGATACAATGAGATATTCAACGCTGCAACTTTACTTTAAAAAATAAAGCCATGTGGATTGAGCACTTTATGTGCAGGACCACAAAATAAGATTAATCAGTCAGTCAGTGAATGTACCTTGAGCAGCTTGGCGTGTAGCAGCAGAGTGTAGGCAGCCTCGGTGTAGTTGTCGCACTCTTTGTGGAGGTCACACAGCTTGTACAGATACCTGGAAGGAAAAAAGACGTGATTGATGGTGGAGACGTCTCTGGAACTAAGTGGCAAAGCACCAAGTGCACTTATGTAGTCAATGGGATAGTTGTATTATACTGAATAGTGTATATGTAATATGCTATTATGATAATGCCAAACGTACAGAAGGCTGTGTATGAATTGGTCTTACCTGATGTACATCTCCTCTCTGTCTATCTCCTTGTAGAAGTTCTACAGCAGAAGGAGACAGGCCATTAAAGTGAGTGCGAACGGGTTCATAGATTTCCACTGACAGCGATGCCATTAAACTGCATATTGGATTTTGTCTTTTTATCTTTCTGAAAGATCAATATTTCTGGCATTGTGACTAATTAATTTTCTAAAATCTGGATAAATAAAAATCCTGGCTCGCGGCGGGCAAACATTAAGTCGTAAACAGGGGGATACTTTGGCAGACATCTGAATCACAACGACAGGGAACATGGGAGAACATGACTGGGATAAATGCTGAATATATTACAGGTCCTACAGGTCGGTGGGTGAGCTTTTTCAATAGCAGTGGTCACGTGAGTCAAAAATTGACATTTGAGTGCCCCCCAGATGAAATGTCACTTCACAGAGAAGAGGCGCTTCAGGTGAGTCACTTTGTGATAGCATCTTAACGCATTGTGACACGTGAGGGTGGTTGTTATCGCTTCCTGTGGCGTCAGGCCGAGAAATAAAAGCCTCCTTACGAGCACGTTGACGGTGCAGCTCATGCGGTTCTCCTTGTTCTCGTCGTGCATGATGGTCCTGTAGTCCAGCAGCCGCTCCAGCAGGCGCACCACCAGGGTCACGAAGTTCTCGCCACTTTTGGCCAAGTACTTGTGCTTCCTGCAGTGCTCCAGTAAACTGCGTTTAGGGGGGAGGAGGAAAACAAGTTTATCAAGTTCCTGCTACTATGGATTACAGAAGGCATTCTTTTCTTTTCCCGTTTGTTTGCCCATTAAAGCGGCGTTAGCGTTGAACAGCGCTGAGAGCAGAAACCACAGGCAAGCTGTGATGAGAAGTCCTGTGATCATCAAAACACTGATGATTTTGGAGAAGTACTATATTGCAATTAGCAGTATCTTACTGGTGAGGGCCAGGGCGTAATCCTGCCCATTAATCAGTACTTACATTTTCTGAAAGAGAACTTTGTACTGCTCGTCTCCGCGGCCCCCCTCCACCTCGTGATCCAGCTTGGTGATGATCTCGTTCTCGAACTGCAATTAGACAGAGCAGGCGTAAATAATCAGCGTGGCTAATTTTTCAATTCATTAACGCCATCTCCCCGACTGTCTCGTTGCCGCTCTCCGGGCATTGAGTCTTGGCTGAGGGGATCCGTACTTTGACTTTAATCGCCTCTCTTCTGCAGCACAGCGGGCCGCGGGCTGCAGTTTCCTTTACACTACTACTGACTGTTAGCACAGCTTTGCTTTATTTGTACAAAGTTGGTTAGAACACACAGAGAGGCCACATCATGAAACACCCCCCACCCCTCCTCTAGAGTTGTTGCTCTACAGTTCCGACAGTGATGTAGGACCTTATATCTCCGCTGTAATAAAAACAGGCTTTACTGTGCTGGAAGAAACCAATTTTCACTGACTTCTCTGCGCTTGTGTATAAGGTGAGCACTAATGCTGCGATGTGACCTGCTTGTTAAGCACAGGATGTACAGTACGCATGGGGACGGAAAGACAGCCGTAAAAAGTATTATTACTGTCTAACAGGGGTCAGGCCAATGTGGAAGTGATCACTTTCACTATAGGGAAAGAACAACCAATGAGCCGGGGACTGGATGACTTATTACCTTAATTAGCAGCTTGATTCCTACTCTAAACACTCTGCTCTGTTTGCAGAGGTGAACTGCGAGAGGGATGTCGGTTAAACCGCCACTGTTGTCACAAGGCTGCAAAAAGGCCAGCTGCGACATTTGGAAGCCGGAGCGCCGCTTCGCACGAGTACAAGGGGCATTGTGTGCTCTGGGAGCGCCGCGTAAACACTGGCAAGCTGCAAAGTGCCTGAGACATCTCAGGAAGAACAGCTGTAGCCCAGCACATTTCCTCATGCAGAAAGGCTCCATTTTACACCGTAACGAGGCGTAACATTAAGTCCCACTTACCCAGGCTGATGATGTTCACAGCACAACAAAATGAGATTTGCTGAATTACAAGTGAGCTGGTGTCTGTAAACCTTTTTTTTTTCCTTTAGAAGGATGGAGAGACGCTCCTAAAGCACCGATTACTGAACGAGCGAGTGAATGACGGCACCATCGGCCGCCAAAATAATTTGGTGTGAACATAGGGGTAACTAGCGATGGTTGATAGGGTGGAAAAATTCAGGAATCTTTTCATTGGAAGCTAATGGATATGTATAGGAATTCAGGGGAATACATGGGAATAAATGTAAATAAATCCAAAAATGTATAAAATTGATGGCTGGCCCTGAACAGGGAACTTAAATATAGTTGGGAAAAATATATATATATATATATATAGCATAATTCTGGTTAAGGCAACCATTAGGATTCCCAAAGCAATACCAGGTACTTCTTTTTTTGTCAATACATGCAGAGCTGTGAGCTGCTCAGCTACTACTACACAGCTAATGGTATTTTTTGGTTTGCCTCATCCAACTCCGCAAATACACAGTCCAGCAACTCCAAACGCTGCCATGTCTGGTGACGCTCTGTCATTATCTCATAACGTGGGGAACGTGTGTGAAACTCATCCACCACATTGTTTAGGAGTTGCTGGATTGTGTATTTGCAGAGTTTGACGAGGGGAAACCAAAAAAAATCCCATTGGGCCGCAGCTCTGGAAACATTGCTATGACTGTGGGACTCATGAGAAAAGGTGAATTTACAAAAATGTTGAACTATCCCTTTAATGCGAGTACACTCCTCAACCACACGCACACAGCACGCTACTCGCTCTCACGCCTTCATGAACTGTGCATTCCTCCATCACATGCATGATTTATGGATCCTGGAGGCCACACTTATATGGACAAGGAACAAGGGATATTTCCGAAAATTCCTCAGCTTGACTTCTCTCCTGCAACCCTCATGGTCGATATGTTGAATATTCTACATGCATCTGCTAAATGCTACATGTGTGATGTAGTAAATGACTGTTGCGATCATTGATTGTTTTGAGTAGGTGATCTACAACATGTTGAACATGACACAATGATGTCCCTTTGCAGCCAAACTAAAACATAAAATGTGTTGATATGGAGAAATAGGCAGCGGGGCTTTTGCTTCTTCACTGCTGTGGATTCAATAATTCACATTGTGGTTGGAAGGGGGGGTTACATCTCCCGTGATGGAAAGCCTGTTGAGAGCATAGAGGTCAATACGTCCATGGTTGCAATCAGTCAGACTGAATCCTGAGGTCAGGCTATAATAAGTTAATTTCATGTGAGTGACCCCTTTCACGTCACACACAGTCATTTCAGTTTTTGTAAATTGTGTCTGCTATTAAATTGCCTGTTTTTAATAAACTCTGAAACATTGGCCATAAATGATCCGGTCACATACTGAGACCTGGTCTTGTTGTTCCTGCTCCTCTGCTACTGTCTGTTAAGCCTATCATACATTTTTCTGGGGACCCACCCGCTGGAAGCTGCACGTGAAGTGGAACTCGCACTGCATCATGTCGAAGAAGATGGGGATGGTGGCCTTCCGCAGCTCGATCTCTGGGACGAGCGTCATCTCCAGGATGGGACCCACCATCTCGGGAATGAACTTGATCTTGTGGGGCCCTGGTGACGAAGAAATGCACAGTATACGACTTTAGACAAACGTGCAAAATGTTGGCGCTGATGAGGTGTAAATCCTTCGTGTGCAGCAGGAATACAAGTAGCTGCTGTAGAAGAAATACTTTGACATTCACACGGAAATAACTTATAAACATCGTAAGTAAAAAAACAATGAGGCACTCAGGAAAAACCTTGTAAATGTCATCACTGCTGGAAAAACTCAGAGGGATCAGAAGGTGTAGAATAAAACGAGAGGACTTTTAAGTGAGGCAACAGGTGGCTAAAACTAAACAACCATATGTCCCATACATGAGACTTGATCACACATAACATAAAGGCAATTAACACTTGGATTCCTATATTTAGCTGCTGTTCGCTGGGTTGTGTCATAATGAATGTGCCGATGCTTCGTTGCTATAATCATAAACAACACGGGTCAATTGCTGCTGTTGTGCTGGCTTTCATTTTAATTGCATGGCTGATTCCTGATCAAAATTCATGACAACACGTGACAGCAAACTTACCTAGATTGTACCACATGTCCCTGATTTCAAAGCCAATTTGTCTTCTCATGTCCTGGTATCTGAAACAAAAAATATGACAAAAAAAAAGTCAATTAACGGCATGAGATTAACTCAAATCAGCAACCTCCTAACGTTGACGGGACGAGGCCGTGTTTATGGTATGGATGTCGGTGTCCGTGTTCGGTTGTAATATGAATATCCCGGTTGAAGGGAATGAAACAGAACGGTGGACGCGGCATACGGATCCACTCGGATGCACCGGCAGGAATTTAATTTGGCCGACTCGCTTTTTTCATTTGATGCAATTTCAAACCATCAGTCGAGGAGAAGTAGTTCCTCGACTCTCTCTCTCGCTCTCTCTCTCTTGCATTTTTGCCTGACTGACACCCATTACGCGGGCATATAATGAGACAGATTCACAGAGCCCTGACCGCCGTGAGTGTGTCCATGATGTCGGAATACAAACACACAATTATGACGAGTTATTTGAGCACACATGAATGCTGGCAGTCAGCTACGTGTGTGTGTGTGTGTGTGTGTGTGTGTGTGTGTGTGTGTGGACGCGAGACATGAGGGAAGCGTCTGATCAAATAGTCTCTGTATGTAATAGACCTCTGAGGTTGACTTGGCGTGTCGAGAGCCCTTCTGAAACTACGATTTGCAAGAGCAGCTGGAAGAAGCGGCTCCTCCCTGAGTCGTCGTTCAGCTTCTTCCATGATCAGCTCTGTCGTGTCTGGGTCGGGAACCGAGCTCGGAACCGGAGGAGAGCTAAATGTTACGACAAGGAACTATTAAATTGAGATGGTTCTATGCATTTTTTTGGCCCCTGTTGAGAAAAGTTTTAGAATGAAGATTGCATTTCCCATTGCCATCAGCATGTTGCATCATAAAGATCTTGGCTAGTGCATCTGTTTCTTTTCAAAGTGGAGTTGAAAGACTGTTGTCATTAATGTCTGCAGGATATGGCTATGGAACGCTGCTTTCACCCTGTCTTTTATGTTTGGGTGGGTGTGAAAGTTCATACAAACTCTGATACGGACCAAATTGAAAACGTGCAACTCGGTTAATTTGCAAATGAATCCCAACGCGATGCATGTGCAGCACGGTTGCTCCCCGGACCAAGCACGGGAACAAATGCATGGATTGCATGTGTCCGCCTTTTCCTCTTCTCTCATCAGTGCAATGAGAGCGAAATGTGCTCTGCCTGGCTGCCTCCCAACACTTCACCTATTTTTCCCCATTCTCTGAGTAGTGTCACTTTATACTTTATATTTATTTAAAAATGCAGCTTTTCTTACATGAGTAGGCCTAATATTATTGTGACAGCCTGTTTTACTTTGCGTTCCTATATATCATGGCCTGATTGAGGAATAATGATGTGCTTGACGTTTTGTCGTGGTTGGTGCGGTAGCGTCTTTGTACTCCTTCAATAATACATGTTATGTATAATTAGGCTATTCATTATAGCCTTTAGAATAACTACATAGAAACAGGAAATCGCCTTCCTGTGTTCCAGACAACGTTTCATACCCATTTAAAAGTTCCTGGCGGTAACTTCACGAATGTGTGAATGATGGAGCGACGAAAAGGGCAGAAAGTGAAGCCAACTCGCTGAAACCGATTGAATGAAACAAAAATAACGGCCTCAGTCCTTTCAAAAACAGATTGAACATTGGGCCGGAGCAGAGGGTAAGTTCAAGCCTGAAATTGTTTCAAGACGAAGAATATAGAGGACACAATTTAGCAGCCCTGAGAGAGACATTTCTGACAACATTCTGTTTTTACCCCATTTCCGCCGCTATTGCACATTTTAGGCTGCACCATTGAGAAGTAAGCGGCTGTAATTTCACTGCTGCTTTACCACAAACTGCCTCCGTCCTATTTCAGACAGAGAAGCCAAACACAGGCACTGTGTAAAAACTGTAGATGACCATAAAATTATGTGTTATGTTTTTAAGGGGAACTCCATTAATTTTATACATCAAAGCCGGTTTATGGGCATTGCCTAAAACTCCATATATGAGAAGAAAGGAGGAAAAAAACCCGTATATAGCTGTTTACGGCTGCAGAGGGAGCTGCACATAATCTGGAATCGCCTCAATGATGTCATAAACCAAAGTATGGGACAGAACCTTTAACCTGCTGTCACTGAAGAAATGAGTATTTTTGAAGCAAAGGATCAGTCTTTAAAAAACAAATAGACTTTTTTATACTCAAAAAGTTTTAAAATGTCACTTTCTTTGGTATTTAAGGATTCATGTGGTGCAGATTCATCGAGGTGTTGCTGAGATGTCATATTTTTGTGGTGAACTGACTGACCACCAACATCGCCCTCTCTGGAGCGCCGCTCGCCTTTAAAACCACACTGGTGTCAGAGTCATCCATAACTTCCAGTTGGTAGCGCTGGTTTCCAAACGCCTAATCAGACCTGCCAATATTTTACCAAGACGCCGTAATGTATTTTGACGGGAGAGGAGAAGAGCGTCGGAGGAATCCTTAATGAAACCCTGGCCAGGTCAAAAACTGTTCCGTCAAAAAGGGAGGAGGGGCCCGCGAAGCCCATTATTGATCTCTAGGCAGATTATTGACAACATGATAAAATATAAATAGATGCCGGCCTCTGCAAATTACTGGAAAGCAGTAAAAAAATTGTAATGCATTATGTATCACACCTTCAACCCCTCATCCACACTTTAATCTGCAGCCTGTGTGTGTCCAGCTGTTTATTCTTTACAAATATGTGTGTGTGTGCGCTTTAGCTCGTATAACGTTATGTACGGACAGAGACGGATGCCGGCTGCTGCTCCTTCACACCTCTGCAGGCCGTTATTGCTGTCGGCTACAACACACAGCTGTGGACCCACAGGCTCAGCAGCTCCCTGACAATAACCAGGAATAACACACTGTACGGAGGGACGGCGAGCTGTGAGCGAATGCTGTTGTACTGTGGCGGCTGGCGACTCGGTCAGGGAGGAGAGGGCAGAGGCCGATTTTGAGAAGGTGTGATACGATGTGCAGAAAAAAAAATACAGAAAAGCCAAAAAAAGTCATTGATCAAAGCCCAGAGCGAAGGAACTGCGAGATATGCACAAAACTTGACAACATGACCCCATGCATCACTCGTATGCACACGCATAACAACGCCCTGACCTCGTACAAAAAGAAGAGTTCAGTTTAGCCAGTTTATCTAACAAATGTATCTGGAAGAACCAGAAACACGACCAATCATGTTGCGTTTTTGGGTATAAGATGTCTATCCTATTAGACGTTTGTGTGAATTAGTGTATGAAATCCTGAGGTGAGGCATAAAAATGTCAGAAATAATCCCGTATCGCGCGTGAGTGTTCGACCAAGAGGACCGTAAACCGTGATGGATGATGACAGCGTGCCGCCTGCGTAGAAATATGGCCGGTCACTTTCTAATTAATGAGGCTGTGCAGTCTCACTTCTTTCTAGCTTTAGTCAATAAGACTGGAGTTACAAAATGGACATAACAGTGTTATAATATTTAGTCTGTCTGGGTGTCTAAAAAAAAAAAAGGAAATTAGCATCGCAGGAAAGAGACCAGTAATGGACCAGAACTTCAGGGAGTTAAGGTGATGCAGGAGAAAATCTGATGCACGGAAGCCGAACAGTGTTCCCTCCTCCAGAGCAAAGCCACAATAATTGGTATTTCAGGCAGCGCTGACAGTTCATGCGCCAGAAACGCGATACAGACAGGGAGAGGTAGGAGGAAGCAGGTGAGCGGTAGGTAGAGGGGAAAAGAAGGAAATATAGACAAACCCCTCTATGAAATCCACTTTGCCCGCTGTGGAAGCCAGCTGCTCGTGTTTGAACAGCATATTTGGGAATGACAAATAAGCCAAAGCAGAGATCAGATCCGTTTTTTTTTTTTGTGCTCACACCAGAAATGGTCTCTGTGTTTGTGCTTCAAAAAGCTTGTTTCTTTTGCAGATGGCTGATAAGTTGAGAAAAGGCCCGGGTGAGAGCAGCTGGGAACAACATGTTTAGTGTGTGTGTGTGTGTGTGTGTGGGAGTTTATCAAAGCCGATAATAAAGCACTGACCAAAGAGGAGTCTCGCTGTCAAGTGCGGGCCAGTGTGATATATGCTCCACTGACAAAAGCTCCTCCAAATGAAGATGAGAGCCAGGATGCAGCACTTCTGACTGCACGAGAAATACTAATGTAGATGAACGGCACTTTGTAGATTCAGAGGAGGAACGGGAAAGCAAGCTGCACCGACTGAAAGGGACGGTTACGCAACACGTGGAATTCTGCAACGTGTGAAATCAAAAATTCCCCTTTATCTGTTGAGGTGATGACAAATTACAGGTTTAACAATTTAATTAAAAAAATAATCAGTTTCTCTTATCTAAAATCCTGACATCCTAATGGGTAGATTTATTTTGTTTTTGGTACAACTAGCCCAAACATTTAAGATAATTATCTTTTATTTGCTCATTTGCGGATCGCCTGATTTGGGTAAATTATTTCTTGTTTTAAGAAAACAAGAAAAAAACATTTTCTTCAAATAAAGGTTTAAATTGAATAAAATCAAGAAAAAAAAATGACTTGAAAGGAGCTAAATTACCTGCTCGTGGAATAAGATAATTCCATTTAATATTGGGCTACTAATACTAAAAGCAGGCCAAAACAAATATACTCTAAATATACTTTGAAACATATTAAAAAAAGAAATAAAATAGAGTTTATAACTTTAATCTGACATGGAATAGTGTGTATTTATTGTTTTTGAAATGATTAATAGGGTATTTCCAAATTTCCTATGCAACTAATAAAGATATCTACGCTGAGCACATTTTTATGTTTTTTGATAAAAGTGAAACAATCTCTGAAATAAAAAAAAATAACTTTTTTTACAGTGTGCATGCAGGGGGACCGTTTGAGGAGAAACCAAAGACATGTGCCTTAAACCCCCTGCAGCCAATGAGGCTGCTTTGCATTGAGCGGAACAAGGGCGAACAACTGGTGCAGCCTCTGCAGGAACCACGGGGTCAAAGGTCATCCCCCGCAAGCCTCCCTGTGATAAATGATCTGAAGCCTGAAGCCTGAAGCCCACACTCACCTCTGGAAGATCTTGGCTCTCTTGTCGCTGGAGAAGTTCTCCAGCTGCAACGACTCCTGGGTGAGGAAGGCCACAGCCAGGTGAAAGTAGTTGTTCCACAGCTAATCACGATAAGAGAGGGAGAGTGTGGTGGGGGGAGAAAAACAAACAAATGTTTAGCCTACCATCCAAAAACCAGCTTTACAACAGTATACTTCAGTAGCACGTTACACGACTTGGGCTGGGGAGCTTTTTACGGTTTCATTATATCAAAAGGTTTAGATGGGATGGGTACACTCGTGTGTCTGGAAGCCGTCCCAGCGAAGGGAGAGGTTGGTGATTTAGGCCAGCGGCCTCCAGAACACACTCTCAATCAGGCGCTGACAGCAGCTAAAAGGAGCGCCACTGGAGCCGTCGTTTTTCACAGCTGTGCAAATAGCCCGCGCGAGTCCCTTCCCCGGTGCGAGTGCACACTTTCCGATGGAATATCCATAAGACAAAACACATGGCGGTTAAAGCTAAAATGACACAAACGGCTGCAAAAAGATAAAGATAAATTATCTTTGCACGGCGGAACTATGGTTTAAAATAAGGAAGATATATTCCTCCAGCAGAAAGAGACTTTCTAGTGTTATCTGTTGCACCAAAAACACTTAGAATAACAAATCCCCCCCAAAAAAGCTTTAACATTAACATTCTTCCATATACCAGACTTCACAAGTAAACAGGAAAAAAGAAAAGGTCGCTCTTTTTTAGGGGAGAAGATCAAAATATTCACAAGTGCACATCAAATTGCAGCCATTACAGAATAATGGATGTCTCCCGGTCACTTTTTTTTGTGAAGCGGCGCTTTCAAAAATGTCATCCAAACCTTTTCCTTAATAATAATAATCTGATGTTGCCCTGACTGACAGGACATTCTCTTGCGGAGAACTGGTATAAAGGCTGTTTTTTTTCTTCTTCTTTAAAAGAGACTGACATCTCTTTCGGCTCTTACCTGCAGCTCGAAGTTGGTCTGATCCAGAAATTTCTTGTTCAACACGGCCGCATACTGATTGATGGCCCGTAGGAACACCCTGCAACGATAAGAGAGGAAAGGGTTCGGATCTGGTAACTGAAAAAACATTTTTTTAACACCCTATAAGAGAAATCTGAATTGCTTATTGATTACAAGGCGTAGGTGTTATACCTGAACACCGTCTGAGGAATGCAGTCAGGGCTGTACAGTCTGTGCCCACCCCCCCCCCATTCACAACCATTAATATTAATGACTGAACAGAGCCTTCAACTATCAGGCTTCTCTCCTGTGGAATCGTGATGCTGTCCTGGTAAAACCTGGAAGCTGTGATGGATCCTACGCCTCATCCTTCACTTACACAAAAAATCATTACATTTCATTTAACGTCCAATTTTCCCTGTAATGTTTCCACCACTGGAAGAGGGATTCCTCCTCTGTTTTGGGGTTTATAGGGAGTTTTACCTTGTAGATGTGGGGGGTCTAAGGACAGGGGATGTTGTGTTGCTTTTGTACAAACTGTAAAGCCCGTTGGGGCAAATACATACATGTACATATACAGATAAATTGAATTGAAAATTGAAAAACTATTTTTAAGCTAAAGGTATTCAACCTTTTATAGTTAATTAATCACATTTTCAACATGGTTCCCAGTTGATGGGAAAACATCTTATTTATATTGACTGCAATTTCCTTTTCAACAGAATATATGGTCAATATAAGGCAACACTATGTTTTTTTGTGTTTTTATTAATATCTTTATTTGATTACTAACATTATTATTGTTTTATTTGGTATTGCTTTTTCGTTTAATTGTTTTCTGTTATTATACCACACTGTGTAATTGAGTTTTTAGCGGAGATACACAGTTTTTTTTTCCTCCTTCGCATATTTAAAAGTTATAAAATAAAAGTTAGGGAAAGAGTATGATTATAAATGAGAACTCTGCAGCCGGACAAGAAGAGAACATTGACTGAGGTGAACGATGGTCCTGAAAAAAAAAGGTGCATACAATGGGAGGATCTTAATGAGAACACTGTCTGATGGGTTAATCCACTCAGATGATGCAGAATTAAATGTTAATAACTTAAGTGGCATGAAGCTTTTAGGAGGAATTATGATTGCTGCTCACAGAGTCAGAGGCCCATCCCCTCAGCGGAAGCAGACACACCACGATGTTTGTGCTAATCTCTTAGAAAAAAACCTTATGGTGATTGTAGGAGGGAATTCAGAGCGTGGCCTATTCACTAACCTGGCTTATTTTATTTAAGGGCCGATCATCCTCAGGAGGTTTTTACGTGGCTTCTCTTCTCAATCTCGGCCTCGACAAAAGCCGCTAACACATGCAGACGCATCAGAACGCGACGGGAGGGAAAAAAAAAACGGCAAGGTCAAACAAGGGCGATTGTCACGCCGTATAAGTGGATTGCATCGGGGTTTCACGAGCAGGTAATAAAGCCGCATTAAGACGTAACGCTTGTGTAACCGAACCTGGCGGCTGAGATCCTGCTGCAGCCCCCGCTGTTAAACCGCCCCCCCCTCCCTCCTCTCACAAATGTGGGAATCAGTCATCTCACACCGCATCTCGGAATCTCTTATTTTTACGATTCAGTTTCTTGGCAATAAGGGTCCCTGCCACTCGAGCTTACTGGAAGGTTTAAATCTCGCTGCTGTGGATGGTGGGCGCTGGGGGGGGGGGGCTGGTTGCGATGACCTTGAACAGGAACGACCGTCGCCGTTGAGACGCCGACGCTTGTGGGATCTGGGGCGTTTTAAAGCCATGCAATATTCACGTCC
This sequence comes from Eupleurogrammus muticus, assembly GCA_036785175.1. NCBI lineage: Eukaryota > Metazoa > Chordata > Actinopteri > Scombriformes > Trichiuridae > Eupleurogrammus > Eupleurogrammus muticus. The sequence continues at coordinate 18,093,335 of JAYKQN010000015.1, forward strand.
CACATTTATCTCCATTGCTGACTGAATGCTAACCAGGGCCGGTGTGTGACGCATATTAAGAGTCACCTTAATCATTAGTAGGAAAGGTTAACTGTCATTGAACACCTTTGGATAAGCCATTAGAAGTCCATTTCTCTGGTTCTCAGAGTTTTAGACCCCCCCCCCCACCTCCACTCCTGTGCAGTCAACCTATAACCACCCTCCTGTCTGCACCAGCACAGCCCCCCCCCCCATCTCTCTACACCTCTCTCAATTTTCTGCAGCTGTGAACATGCCAATATAGTTGATAAGCTTAGCGCCGGGCTAATGCTAAAACGCGTTTCATCCGCAGCACCTGTGGGCTGAGAAATATTACTGCTCAGTATCTGGGGGATCGTTGTTTTCCCCTGTTTTATGAGTCGAGTTAACAAAGCTAAACAGGTGAATGGATATAAAAAAACACCTTAACAGTGCACCACTATGCACCAGCAGCTGTATGGCTGTGTTGATGAGTTTCTTCATTATGTTGTCAATCTGTCTGTGTTTCTCATAATGTTTTTCCCCCCCTATGAAATTTCAGGTATTTCTGGAATTTTACCATCTGGTCCATTCCGTACACCAATATCTATGTATATCAGTTTGTCTGATTGTTCTGCAACACGTGTTAACGGTTTCCACCCAGTTTGAGCAACGGAACCTGAGGGAGCCCGGAGAAGCCGTCGGAGACAGACTCAACGGTCGCGTTCCTGCTAAAAGAGACGGAGAGGAGTTCTGGGGGCGTTTTACTGCGAGTTCTGACACTAATGTCTGCTTTGGTGTGAAAGGACCCAAGGCCCAAAGGAATACATTCATCTACAGAGACAAGTCAGATCTCTTTTTCCCAGAGATATACACATTTTTCTAAAATGGCTGCCAACGATACACTAACACCCAGAACTTTGCTTCTTTGCAAAGTCTAAAGTTTCAATCTTTATTTATATGGATTAATCTTCAAAATGTTCTTTTTTTGAATAACAATGTGCATAATTTGCTGCTAAATCTTATGATAAAGATGCATTCAAATAACTGAATGTGCAATATGAGAAGTATTTATGATGCAGAGTTATTGAGTAATGAGATATAAAATTATAACTATATATACAGTATAGGGACATATATGACAAGCATCATTATTAAGACATTTGCAATCAACAGTATTTTATCTCCACATGAAAAGTGATGGACCTGAGTGTATTTAGTGTAGTGTTAGTGGACAAATGTGTACAGCTCTGAAACAAAGGGTGAAGTGACTTGTCTCTTTGGATAAATTTATTCCTCTGACCTTAAGGTACTTTCACACCAAAGCAGAGATTTGTGTCAGAACTTGTGGCAGTAAACACACATCTTTTTATCCCTCTCTGCCTCCATCACTCATCTGTTTTTCTTACTTAACCTTTTGTTCTTATTTTCCTCTGTTAAAAGTTTGTTTTGGGGAGGTGAGGTTTCTTTTCTGAGGGTCTAAGAATAGAAGATGTTGCATTGCTGTAGACGGCTGCAGATTGTAAAAAGAAACCCTGAAGGTTGAGCTTTTAACTGAAAGCGACTTTAGAGACTAAAATGAGTGCAGACCTATTTGCTTATTGAAGAAAATAATAATCTCATACTCAATAAATTGTAAAAAAACAAAACTAGAAAATCACTTTAAAAGTCCCAGCCAATGTTGTTGTCCTATGGTGTATTACCATATATCACCACCGGGTGGCTCCAAACAATGGCACCTGTCTTTTTACCGAAATGTTACCAAACAACAAAAAGTTCAAAGTGATCCAGAAACCAGGATTTCCCCTAGATCACTACCAAAATGTAATCATCTGTCCATAGTCCTTTTCCCAACATTTGCTGAAAATTTGATGAAAATCTGGCCAATGCTTTTTGAAGTAATTTGCCAACAAACATCCAGACCAACGCCGGGTAAAACATAAGCTTTAGGCCAGGGGTTGGCAAATCCTGGTCCAGATGGGCTGGTGTGGGTGCCGGTTTTTGTTCCAACCAAGCAGTAACACCAGCTTCTACTAATGAAGGTCCATTCTGGACCAGGACTGCCCACTGTTCTAGTCGGAAGTAACAAATAATAAAAATCCTCTATATGCTCCAGTACTTGTGTCTATATGGCAAAATGCTGACGTACAGAACCCAAACAAGCACTGAAAAACCCCATCAGACGTCCGTGAAGTGAAAAATGATCTGGTCCAACAAAACTCAACCTGACAGACCGTCTCACTTTACCAAAAGCAAGGCAGCACAACACTTTGATTGCCGGGTCAAACGGGAGGAAATTTGATCGATAGCGCTCACGACGTCTTACTCAATATGTCTCAACGGGAAAAAATGCAGCTGCAATCAAACGGTTGATTGCAGTTTCTTGATCTCTCTCTCTCTCTTTCCAGCAGACGCACTTCCACCAGCGCAGTTTGAGGATCTGAGCGGCTCAAATCCTCCTGTCTCCTTCCTGCGCGGGGTGAGATGCTGCCCGTAAACACGCTTTACCTCGCAGCTCACACAAGAATGGAAACTCCACCGCCTTAAAAATCCCATTTGAAGCCGGCAATCTGCCTGAGCACAGAAATATAATGGGCTTTAACGAACAGACAGGACAGTTCCTCTGTGAGCACATCCTGCCATTAATTAAAGTGAAAAACTTAATGAGGCGGATGAAAATAGAATATACTCTCCCTCACAGTGAGCTCCGGCTAAGACACTTCAGAAAGGCCAACTCCAACGAGATTAAACACATTCACAGCTAATTTCTTCAACTTTGAAATCAATATATATATATTTTTAAATGTTGACTTCAAAAGGATGACATTTTAAAAATGTGCCTCTTGAATAAATGTGATTAACTAAGAAACAGTGTCCGTAGTCGAGTTCGACCGAGAGGGATAGCTCATAAAAATATGTAATTACTGTACTATTTGAAATAAATTACTGCAGAAAGGAATTATAGCAGGTTGTATTATATACAGTTAATACCCACTTCTGTGCTGCTTCCATTATTTACAAAGCCTGCTGCCGGGGGGGGGGGGGGGGGGGGGGGTGCGCCACCGCCTTGCAGCGGCGGTTATGCAGCAGAGAGAAAATCAGAGGCTTAAATGCAGAGGGAGTGACGGTGACAAAGCAGTTCTTTATAATGTCATTACAACTGCAAGCAAAAAGATATAATGTAATCAAAGGCTCATCTAACAGATTTAGTGTTTGCTTCATTCCTCCAGCCGAGATGTTCTGGGGACACCCCGGAAATTTGTAACGCCTATAAACAAGCCTGCCCTCTTGCTTGCCTTCTGCCTTTTTTTTTTTTTTTTTAACAAAAATCCAGCAGGGAAATCAAAGAAGCTCTAATCATCTTCAGGAATCACAGGCCTCCATTTTTTTTTTTTTTTCGCTATAGAATATAACTTGGCGAACCTGTAACTTTTTAATTAGGCGGCCCAGGATCATCATAGCAGCTACCACGCATCAGAGACGTACCGATACGTATACACACGGCATCATTATGATAAATATGCTCCATCAAACTGACGGTGTCAAAAGACATCAGACCATTACTGCTGATGTAATGCGTGCTTGAGCGTTTACAGGCAGCGGTGAGGATTTGCTTTTTTTGTACTCTTACCGAGTATTTTTCCATCGGCTGACTTCCTGCAGACACCTAGCGCATATGCTAATGGGGAGTTATCAGCAGATCATACTTGCTAATTGAGTTCAGAGAGCATCCCAGATAATGATCCTGATCTATTTGCATACTATTCCTGAATAGCTGCCATATCTGGCTGTTCTACGCGATAAGGCAAGGTCAAAAACCTCCATTATCAGAGGAATTTATTCAATTAGATTACCTTTATTTGAGACACCCGATCTTATTTTAGATCAATGTATCTGTCAACATATTTCCCATCCAACTCGGCACTCCAGCGTGACAACTCTCCTCCGGTGCATTTTAAATGCAGCACATCTGGCGGGGTTATCGTGCCATTTTCAGACAGACGAGACTGGAAGAATTTATACAGAGCTCTAAACCTCAGGGAAACTAAAGGAAACCCCGGTGACTCAAAATATCACTGGGGTGAGTCAACACTCTCCTGTGTTAGGAGGAGGAGGGGGAAAAAAGCAGCATTTCTTACTCCACTTTAACATTTAAACCAATTAAATCCAAACTCTGTCTTTGACCTTGAAGTTGATATAAATTATGTCCTTTCATGAATGTAGGCGATGGAGGTGTGTGTCAAACACTAGAAAATGTACAGCATAAGTAGATTATTAAAGCCTTTAATGAGTTTATCAGGTCAAACAGTGGGCAGATGATGCCAGAGGTGGCTTTTTTTTTAATTTCACTAAATAGTTTATTCAAGTTTAACATATTTGGTTGGTCAAAGAGATTTTATATATTCTCTACACACACACCCTGCACCTTAAGTATGCATTAGCTATGTATGTGTACATGTGTGTATGTGCATGGATATGTATGTCCGTATATATATATGCAAATATGTAAATATGTGTGTACGTGCATGTATGTATATATACTTTTTTCCTGCTATTTATTCGTATTTATTTCCATTCTTATGTCCATAATGCATACTGTGTATGCTGATCAACAAATTCTACGAATTTTGTACATAGTGTTGTGTATTTTTATTTTTTTATAGCTTTTATTTTCCTTTTCTTTTCTGCAGTAACAAGCAAATTTCCCCGTTGTGGGATCAATAAAGTCCTATCTTATTTTATCTCTTAACAATTCTAAAGTTTTAACATCCTTTATTAGTGAATAGAAAAACTGGCATCATGTAATGTACAGTACAGCGTGCACCATGAGGTCCAACTCACCTTTGCTTCAGCGGTGGCTGATGTTAATCTACCACGTTTTGCAGGTTTTTCACCAAAAGTGTCCGCATATCATGATTGATAAATGTCTACTTTATGTGTCCCATTAACATACGTGAGGTTTGGTTTGCACAGATGTCACTAATGAAGTTCTTGTTGAGTTCATATGGATATACAGGCATGTGCACCCTGTCAAAATTCAATAACCATAAGGGAGAGCTCTGCAGGAGCAGTTCATTTCATCTGCTGGAAGCCAGTGAGCGTCACAGAGCAGCAAGTGACCCTCAAAAGACCTTTGCTGTGTTTCTCTGTAGACGACTGAACCGATGGCAGAGGCCAACTAAAAGATCACTTCCGATATGAGTGTGTTAGTGTGTGTGTGTGAGAGATAGGGGGAGAGAACGCGTTAACACACAGTCCATTTGCACTTGCTGGGTTCCAGCAGCAGTAGTGTCAATTTCACGCCCGGCGCCCACGATGTGTAAATAGCGAACACAGTTGTGCTCCTTCTTACGCCAGTGGGTGTGTTGCACAGTTTAACACGGTATGCCACGACTGACCGATAGCAGGTCAATGTCCTGACGTCTCAAACAGCCACAGTGCAAGATGGATGACAGGCACATCACTGCACGGGAACATGAACCGAAAATACTCTGAATCTACAATATTGTGCATGCATTGGGAATGTCTAATTAAATCCAACTCATATTGAAAGGCAGATCATGGCTATATCCAGTGATCCTCTGCAGCAGAGCAGTGCATCTCTCCAATAAGAGAGACTTATGTACATCATCTGAGCAGCCGGGCACAGTAAATCTGGTTTATGTCAGAATTTACTGAACAACCATAGATGTAATCATGTCCTAAATTCAACACATCAAACAAAAAAAAATACTCTGCTGCAATATTGTCGGTGTGAGTTTAGCCTCTCAAAATGATTTTCAAGCCGTGGATAATCTGAAAGAAACTTGTCAACTGTCGCACGTGCCCAAAAAGGATTTGCAGCACAAAGCTCATTATATTTCTCTTATCTGTCGTTTATATGTAGCCGCAGCTTATTTCCTCCTGGTAAACATAGCACGGCACATGCAGCTGCAGGAAAACCGCAGCTGCACGAAGTTAACATTCAAGAAAATCAGGCTATAGCTTTCTATTGACAAGAGGGGAAGTGCTCTGGTTGAGCACTGACCATTAAACTTCACCACCAATCTTCCTCAAATATTCCTATTTCAGACTACGGTCATGTTCCGCTCCTCTCCAACATTCTAATCTGCCGTTTAGGCGTCAACGCACCGCGGTGCAAAGCTAAAGAGGAAACAGGAGACCTCACTGATTGATTGAGTTTGTGTGACCCCTCGGCGACACGTATAACAGAATCAGTGTATATAAGACGTGATTTCATAGAGCCGCAGCGTATTTCCAGACTGACATTCATGCCATGGCTGCCCTTCTAGTCAGCGCTGATTGCACCGCGCGTTACCGCTGGTTTGCATGCCAAATAAAGCACATCAGACACACGGTGGTGAAACAGCCGTTTCTGGTGTCTACCGACAGAAGTAACTGGATTACCAAAGTTAGAAGGAGCGTACATCAAGTGTGGTGCCAACATGTCACTTATGTGCGGAGAGGGAAAGAAAGAAATGAGCTATTCACAGGGTTCCCGATGAGGGGAGTAATTGATCCTGATTTCACATCTGACAGAAACGATGTCGTTCACTTGTCTTTTTTTACGAACGAGAAAATGACAAATCGCACATAGGTGGTACACAGGTGGTGACTTCTACTTAACTCACTTTCATGCTACTTTCTTTATACTATTCCACTGCAATATATAGATAATTATTCTACTTTTTAATCTTTGACAGCCATGGCTACTGGTTTCCTCTAGTAAAGCAAATACAAACCATGTTCTCATCTTAAAAGCTACAAAGCGCCTATTACTCTCCTGATGTGTACAGATGTGGTTTCCTGTGAGCTCGCTGCTTACTTGGTCCCTGGGATCATTTGTTTGTGTGAAATATGGTTAAAGTTCATTCGACATTAACTCAGCTACAGAATTTATTTGCTTGGGATTAAGCGACCGTGTGTGGGAGCTGCTTCTTTTTTTTTCTTACCGCACAAACTCCTACAAGTGCTTTAATTAGCTCAGCCTTGAACAGTTCATGTAAAAAATTGTTGTTTGCACGTTGAAGAATAATAACCCTGAAAAGCCAAAGGAGGCATTCTGTAAAACTGCTTTTGCAAATAACACGTCTTTATATAAAATTATATTCAGCATGAGAGATAGTCACCTTTGCTGGAGTATTAATACATGGTGGCACAGCAACTGTTATGAACTGAAAACAATATTCATTAAACGGGCAAAGGTTGATTGACAAGCGGATACACACACACTGACAGAGAATAACACCATCTATCGTTTTATCATCTTTTAATGACTCTCCTGGTTCATCTGTATATAACAACTGACAAATATGTCACCGCATTAACAAATTCTTGTGATGGTTAAGAATTTCCTCTTCAGCTCAAATATCATCAGCTTAATTGGTTTGGTTGAATTCTGTGTTAATGTGCATTAAAAAGGAGATAAACCGGCTGCGAATTATCTGCATAGGTAAATATATATAGTGCAGCAATTATGTGGTAAAAAGAGTTGAGTGGATGTAAATTGAAGGAACGGATGGATGTAAAAATCTAACAATATCATAAAATGGTCCTCCACATCTGCTGGATGTGTAAACAGGAAACCGTTTGCTCTACATAAATATATTTAATATAGGTTGCAAAGAGCAAAAGCCCAGATGCCCACTGACTCTTTCTCCATTTTATGTCTTGATAGGTGGTGGCGCTGGAAAAGGGCAAACAGGATCACATCATCATTGGCAGCGTTTCCAGCGTCTGAGTCCTCCTCTCTTCTGGATCCTGGATTAATCATCGAGTGAATTCCGAACAGCAGCCGCGCGGCTTCAGAAAGCCTCTCCTAATGAGTCTGTGTGGGACTGATGGCACGGGTTACCGAGTTAAAGAGCTCCTTCTTCAGCTCGTCTGGGCTTTCATCTTTTTCCTCTGCCACGCAGGGCTTCCCGAACACTCCCCATTTATCTCTCAATCCGCTATTCTTGCACATCATTAACAGCTCCGCATGAGGCTTCGGACGTCATTTGGGGAAATGAACTGATTTCGAGAAGGGCATCTAATGTTAGGTCAAATCTGGGTTTTATTACATGTCCCAGAGTACGGCTGAAGAGGATCATTTGTGTATTCTATTGTACGCCGCTCCAAAAAAGATGGAAATTAATACAAAGACTTAACAATGGACAGCGTTTGAGTTTGTCTACACACTGTGTGAATATTATCTTAACCTCCTTTATAAACTTTATCTGCTGAAATTATTAACAAGGGCTATAAACAATATTTCATTTTCTGTGTTAACAGCCTTTTTTGTTTTAGGAGTAATCTGAGCAGTTAAACTGGGAAAGGGAATAATCACCACAGTGAATAAAATCATGTCTTTAAACTACGTCACATATGTTGGAGAAATGCAAAAATAATTTAAAAAATGATTTTTCTAATTGGTGCCCTATGACTGGAATACACTGGAAAAGTCTGTAGATCCCATATACTGTTCCTAAAGGGGAATCCTACAACAACCAGGATGCAATGTGTAAGACAGGACTGGATTTTATTATTTTTTTGTGCAGCAGCATAAATTAGAGTTAACAGTCACTGTAATTCTGGTCTGTATTCAAACTTGGCAAAGTCTGAAATAAAATTCTGTAGGAAAAAAAAAAATCATGTTCTGTCTCCAATTTCTCTGCACTGGCTAGTGTACTGATCGTCATAATTTGGAATAGTAGCAGTATAATAAAATAAAAGCTAGTTGTTTGATTCTGTGAATGAAGTGTGTGTGCCAGGCTGCAGCTGCACCATCACCCCTTCTCCTAAATGTGCTGATATTAACAATTACTATCTATATAGTAATGACCTGTGCACGAGGGAGAGGAGGAAACATGCAGTGAAGCAGTGAGCTAAAAATCCCACAAAATAGGATGCACCCCACTGTGCCATGTGCAAGCTGTATCTGATCTATGCGATCCACAGACTCACCAACACTTCTTGCATTCATAGATTAGTAAAATGTGATTTTTGCATAATCATAATCTCATTTTAGTAAAAGGTGAAATAATAATAAATCTTTTGTGTTTTCACATTGTTTTAATATTCACGACAACTAATCTATCCATCCATCCCCCTATAAAACAGTAGTGTCTGGATTTCCTGAAGGTCTGTGAATGCGTCTTGGAGTTGCAGCAAAGTTTATAGAAAGAAGAAAAGATGACCGCACGTGAAGTTTTCCTACAAAGTTTGTTGCTGCTGCAGGATAGCTGTGTGATGGGTAAGTGGTAAAAAATATATTTTGTGAATAGAAATCAGGACTCAAACATGGGTTTCCGGGATTTGAGGCAAGCACACTACCCCCTACACTACTACAGCAGACCTATGCCTTTAAGTTTTTATAATAATAATAATATAATAATATAATAATGAACATTCCCAAAAAAGGATAGAAATATCCATCGCCCCCAACAGTTGAAGTTGGCCGGACAAAGAGAGAGGCACAGACTGACAGATGGACAAACGCTCCTCGCTTTACAGACAGATGATATTTCGGTGTGTGCTCTATCTCTGGTGTTACAGTCTGAGTGGTTTAGGAGAGCCACAGTTTATCATCCTCGAAGGCAACACCACAAACACAGCTGTAGTTCGGAGGTTGCCAGGCAGAACAACAGATCTTCAAGCTGACAAAAAGACAACTGATGTTTGTCACATTTTATCCCTGAATTATAGGGCTAGAGATAAAGTTAAAAATGCTCCCAGGGTGGTAGAAAAACAGAGAAAAAGACTCTACACTTCAATCAAATGAATCAGTTAATCAATTTGTTAAATATCACCAATTACAGTCCATTATCTAACATAATAGTACCTCAATCTGTTAATTAAGTCCTTTGGTTGCTGCAACATCCACAGCTGTTCAAGTGCTTACCCCTAGGAGTGGAAGAAGGAAGAAACGCAGCCAACGAACATTGTTCAGATGGATGATGATGGCTGCACTTAGTATGCAGTGATTCAGCACATCTCCGGCTATAAGGTGGAAGAGCGCGGAGCTCTCGAAAAGTTTACTATGCAAATCTTTATGGGAGCGGAATTCAGCTGACTGCACAAAGTGGCCGGCAGCTGTTGTCTTGTAAAAAAAAAAAAAATAAATAAAAAAAAGAAATCTGATGGAAGATTTACCATCCCTGGCAGAAAAACGTATATAGCCAATACGGTGCCTTAGCAAACACGTGCTAATTCGAGGTTTACCTACGGGGCGCATATGTAAAAGCAAATTCACGCTAAGTGTTATATCTGCATTGCAGAAGCTTTTGCAATACCGTCAAGTTATCAAAAAGACAAACAGAAAAACAGAAGCCTTTGACATGTTTGTATAAAGTAGATAAAGTCCTATGCGCTAATAAAACACCCGTACGCCCAACTACCTACATCAGGGAGCACACAATAAAGTTCACAGCATACAGTGACGTCCTGCTCCCTGTGGTTTCAGGAGAAGCAGTACGTGTCCGTCTCCGCTGCCAATTAGCCGTCACCATTAGGCCGCGGCCAGTTGGCATCGGGAGAACAGCAGCCAGTGGCCGTCCAGCCTGATGCTGCTGTCCCCGCCGCAATTAGAGCCCATAAATCAGTTTAGAACGCGGAGGGAAGTAAGAAGCGATGGGTGGAGAAGGAGGAGTGGGAGGAAACGGCGGCTGACGCCCGTCTCATTAGCGGCGATGTCGTAACATGTGGACATGAAAGAAGCCGTCTGCCTGTGCTGTGGGCGGACATCTGTGTGCCGGAGGTGGCGTGCGGCCGGAAATGAGACGAGAACTGAGCGGCATTCAAATGTTCTTCATGAGGCTTTTCCGAATACAGAGGAGAGATTATTAAACCCTAATAGTGGTGAACCTACACAGAAATATCAACCTCTTTCGGGTCAGATTTACTACTCTTTTATGATCTGGTTCACTCTCACACACTGATTTTGGCAAACAGAAAAAATGACCAATTAGAAAAGCACTCAAGCATATTGTGACTCCCACCCAACATCGCTGTCCTCGGCAGAGTCAAAGTCCTCTTCAGTGTTGCTGGTGTTCAAGAAAACAAGCTATGCAGGTGCAAGATACAAAGACCAGGAGGTTTCAAAGGGCCAATTTCTGCGAAGTTCAAGCACCAAAAAATGTTAAATAATCCAGAAACCAGGATTTCTACTGGATCAGAACCAAAATGAACTCATCTGTTCGAGGTGCCATTCCAAACATTTGCTGAAAATTTCACAAAAATCCACCCAGAATGTTTTATATATTTTACTAACAAACAGAGAGTGCATCCTGGGGAAGACAGTCAAAACACCCAGCAGCTGAACTCAAATATGCTAAAAAGTTGGTAGAAATACAGGAATAAACATCAGAAGTTTACGTTGCTTAATGTCTCAGACGTTGCAATTATAGTTAGACTGATTCTTTATGACAAAACTATCAGTTTAATGCCTCTTTTGGAGAAAAACATCCTTTAACCCTGCTTTAAAATAAAGGCGGTAGCCTCAGTTTAATGTTTCCAGCCTCAGAGACCTGACACTGTTAAATATGCAGAGACAGATCATTAAGTGCAGTACAAAAAAAGAAGTGTTGCTGTACTCGTACGGTTATTTTATGATTTTAAGATTGTAAACGGAACACATTTGTAGCTTTTGAGAAAAGAACGTGTGTGTGTCACCTTGGATTCTTACTGCGAGGAGCAGAAAACAATTGATCAAACACACATGGATGATTTGTGACAAATGGAAGAGTTTTGCGCATAAAGACATTGAAATGAGTCAGACTTTGACAGGCTCATTTTTCATTGAGTTGAACATTGATTCAGCTCTATTGAGTCGTTAAAATACATTGACTAGAATGCAGAATTAATCCCTTGGGTGTCACAAACAAGCCTGAGTAGACAAAAGGTCCAATTGGGGAAGAGTCTGCCGACACATTGGCCTCACGATCTGCAAGTCCCAAATAAAACATGTTGCACGCTGCACAGCATGATCTGAGAATACACCGCTGGAAGCTCAGCGACGCTTAGCACATCCCCAAAGCTTTTTCCATAAAGTACGGGATTACCGTGGCTACCGAGTGTTTGAACAAGCTGGTTAGTCCAGATGTGATTTGCACACCGGCAAGGCACAGGGGTGCATCGGCACAAAATCACACAATCATTCTCTGCAGACAGCGCCTCAGCACGTTGGCCTTCCCGTTGACCCCGTTTCAGTTAGGAATATGCACAATAGTCAATGAAGCAGAGAAATAATGCCCTAATCCTATATGTATCTGTACTGTAAAAATGCAAAATTAGAAAATATATAAGTTGGTGATGTTTATCTACAAACTACAAACTAAGAACTTGATTATCCTTCATGTCAAACTTTTGTATGTAATAAAATGAACGTATGGAATCAATAGAACTAAAGCTGAGAGGAAATGCAGTCCTTAGTTAAATACTAAATCCTAGCTGAAGATTGTGTTTTTTAAACAGTGGGCAGCGAGTGCTCACATTCACCAGGGGCCTGTGTGAGCTTTGCACCTGCTGTACACGGCCAACTTTAAGCTGCATTCCAGCAGATACAGCTCTGGGTACTCAGCTGTTGCTCATCTTTGTTTACAGCGGATTAATGTTCCATGAAATGGCATGTAAATTTCACACCGACCAAATGATCTTTGACCATAGTGCAAAAACACATCCAGCGATTTCAATAATGCATGGGTACTGGAAGGGGGGTGAAGAAAGGGTGAGTTTACTTTCTTCTTTGTCAAAAATGGGACTGTCAGCTGTTGCTCTGCGCCTGCATAATAGAGGACGGCAACGTATTCTGGCGTGCGTCTTCCAAAAAGATACAAATGGAAGTATATTTGAAAGAAAGAAAGTTCACATTAATAAAACAAAAGGCTGCGGCAGCACAACTAGCAACAGAGAGACGCTGGGACTAAGTTTGCAGATTAGCAGGCAGGATACACCCGAGCATTTATAATTTATGTGATTGTTTGCGGCTGCGCTGACTGCTCGTCTGATTGCTGCGCTGCCGAGGCCTTGTGCTGATATTTGCATGGAGAGAAAAACATTACGATATATCCTAACCCACTTCTGACTGCTGTTCCTTAGCAACAACATTGTAGGGAGCTTAAAGCAGCATGGTTAATGTGCGAGCGCGCGTGTGTGTGTGTGTGTGTGTGTGTGTGTTGCACTTACTTATTTTGCATCATGTTCATTATGACCCAGTCCGAGGGGTAGACGTTTTTCCCAATGAGATCTTTAAACATGATGAATGTTTCCATTAGGAAATCCTGCAAGAGAGACAAAGTTTCCAAAATGAAAACTGTTATTTTCCCCGTCCTCCTCAGATAAGACACATCTGAAATGAAATGTTTGTGGCTTTCAGGCAGAATCAGCCTTTATATTAGTTTTTAAAGGCAAGGTGACTCGTATATTTTCTTTTGCAGATGGCACTTGTGACCAATGTGTTCACAATGAGATTACAAATGTCTTTTCTCAGGAAAACAATCCATGTGATATTTAGTTTTATCTTCTTACCCCTTTTAGGCACCAAAGTCATCAGCATTTGTTCCAATGTTAAAGCTATGGTAACTTTTATCGCTATTGCAATTTATTTTTAAATTGAATTTATTTGTATTTCTAAATCAAATACACACACATGCATATATGCGGATGTCGAAGGGACACTGAAGTTCATTTGACATCTTTTTTCAATGCAGTTTTGCTTTAATCCTTTAAGTTCTTTGTTACTTGAATCGTTCCATCTTGGAATTTAAGATAATGCCACTGTCACAACACAATATCAGTGGCAGCTTTACACTTAAATCCTTAACATGCATGCAAATATATTCCTGGCAGTAGATGTTCCCTCCTGGATCAATCTCCGGGTTTTATGGTGTCATGTTTAGAGAAACATTGCAAAGCGACAAAATCCTCTGGGCTGCAGCCAGTTCTGAAATGTGGATATGGCCCACGCCGGCAACAGGAGCAATAAATCTGTAGAAAGATCCAACTTCATCACAGTGATTGTTTATCCTGCGCCGGGAACCGGACAGGCAGCCTTGTACAGACACTGTGTACAATCATGAAGGTCATAGAGTTCTATTCATGTTCATTTCTTTTCGCAGTTGCCTGAAAAAATATCATTAATGCCCCAATAAAAAAAAAACATTTGCAGGCTCCGAAAGCCTGAGACAAAATCAAACACTAAGCACAAATAAGTAATAATCATATAAATTGTCATCAGGGCATTAACCAGTGTTGTAGAAAATCCTCCATCTTGCCCAGTTTGCAGGGGGCGGGGCTTAGTCCCAGCACCACTGGAACTGGTTGGCTGAGTCTCTCTGAGCTGCTGCTTTCTCCAGTCGACTGTAGCCTGGTGCATTATTCGCTAAGTTATGGATATTTGTGGCAGTTATTGCTCTTTATTTGCTCCAATGGAATGAGCGCTATGATTTATTGCACCACTTTTGTGCAACGATTATTGTTTTCAGCCCTCACTGCATCTGTGACAGTCAAGTGCTGCCACTGGAAATCCTACGTAGGGACACTAAACCCTTCCATTCCTGGCCTTCGTGCATTAGCTGTCAGAAGCGGAGAGTCTTTAAATAACCGCAACCACAATGTACATTTGCTACACATAGCGTAATACCAGATAAAAGCAATAATGTGCAGTAAGTGAAGGGAAATGCTGTGCTTACTGGTGCTTAATAACACTTTACCAGTAATATACATCCGATTTGCTCACTTCCTACGAAGCTCCCGTTCGTTGGGGTCAAAGCATTGATGGGATTTCGCCACTTGTAAGATTAGAGTAAAAGTAATGTAATACTAATCTGGCAGCGGATACTAAAAAAATACAGGTCGTAGGGATTCAGAGCTTGAATCCATAACTCCAGAAATTTATCCCGTCTCCACAACTTGTTGGCTGCAACGAGTGATCGGCTTCCCTTAGTTACTATCATCAAGAGCACGCTGTCCATGGAGCACCCTGGGATTCTCATTTTTAACTTCATTATAGAGGAATTCCTGACAGATACAATCTAACATCTGATGTCTAGAAAAAAGTACAGAGCACGGTGATATTGAACTACGGGGCCCGCTCTTTAAGCGTTCCAACCACGCTGATAAGCTGCACTCACCACCACGTCGCTTCTTATCTTGCCAAAGGTGCTGATCAGATGAGCGTAATGATAGTCGTCCATCTGCCGCAGTGTGGCGGTCATGCTGGCCACGAAGCTCCCCTGGAGAAGAGAGAGAGAGAGAGAGGTGCATTCAATACACAATCAGGTGCCGATTGAAGGATGAGGATAGGAGCTGTGTGTGTGTTTGTGTGTGTGTGTGTGTGTGTGTGTGATGTTGATAGAGATGGACTATCTGGGTTGACTGGATCTGCGTCCTGAAGCAGGCCTGGCCTCCTAGGTTTGAAAAGGTAAGCGCCATCACTCAGTAGCTGATCTCATTAACCTAGCGCCCCCGACTCCACTGATTATAATGCAGCGAACGTCCCCAAAGCGCTGGCTTTAGTTGTGAAGTGCGCAGTCCTGGCTCTGGTTGCAGAGAGTACAAAACAGAAGACGTTCCCATCATGCCAGAGATGTGTCTGGACAAAGGTACTAACAGTCATCATGGAGACGATTGAACACAGCATAGGCGTATTTTCGCAGAACCTTTGTGGCATTAAATGTGATTGGATGAGGTTTGTTTTCAGAAATTGTGATCCAGGGCAGCAGAAAGACAGATGGCAAAGAGATGATGCAAAGCGTGTTTAAAAGGTGCTCATTAAAAAATAAATCTAAACAATGAGTCGCAGGATTTGCATAAAGGTGTTTGAGGAGCGAGGGCATGCTCCGTTACTGGAAGACCTTCACTGCTGCTCCCACACAGCCTTACCTCAATTAGCTAATCAAAGGAAATGCACCAAAGATAAGAGAAAGTAATTAAAGCTGCATTGTCACAGAATGCATGAAAGCACATCCAGATTAATAAGTCCTCTGCTCTGATAAGTGATGAGACACACAAGTAGTACAGGTGACTGCTGAACTAACCATCATATTGCTCAGTCCTGGGGGGGGGGGCTGGCATTTTCCATGATTCAAAGAAATCTTCAACAACAAGCACACACATGCAAAATTGGAATATTTCTAATAAGATGAGATGGCTTTTGCCTTTCTTTACATCGTGAGGTTTGTATGAGGCATTCTGGATCGCTGGGGAAAGTCTCCTTGAGCTGTAATTAGGCCTAACCCAAAAAACACAGCAGAGCAGAAACAATGCTGAACACTCAAACTCACTCTTCCCTCACCTGACCCCCCTCTCTCATCCTCCCCTCGCTTTCTACTGAAGGTTTCATGGTTTCATTCTTTCCTTCGCTTGTACTATAGCATTCCGTTATAGCGTTAGACAGATCATCAACCGCTCTACCTTCAGATAGCAACATCTATTGATTATGTTTCTATTACTTTTCCTTTCTTATGGTACATAAGTTACCCTCGGTACATCCAAAGCCTCGGTGCAGTGAACTTCCCTGACTCAATGTGCTGATTTAAGGTCCCATTGCTCCTATCGCAAAGAGTAGGGGGATTCCCCAGTGTCCTGGTCATATAATTACCCCCCAGTGTATTTGACTCAGTGATTCCTTTTCCTCTCAAGCTGATGTGCGGTGAGTGTTCTGGCACAAATTGGCTGCCGTGCATCACACGGCCAGAGCCACACATTAATGGTCGAGGTGAATCATCCCCCACCTCACTACTGCTGTGTCCCAGATTGCACCTTTCTCCCAGTGCACATCTTTGCATTGCACTTAGAATAAGTGCACTGATTTGTACAGTGTGCAAAATTTGTTACGGTAGTACTTGTCCCAGACGAACACCGGCAGTGAGCACCCACCAGAAATGACTCTATACGTTCCTCTTCGAGACATTTACACTGGTATCAGATCTGTAGATGCCTTCATTATTGTTGCTATAGGTCGGAGGCTGTTGAGCGTTGAACCGATCCACACTAGAAATTCCACCAGCTAAGGTCTCCTCGGCCTCAGCAAAAGCATTCCAACACTCGTTTGATGATCTTGAGCTCATCCTTGTCCAATTTAGTTTTATTTCTGATTCACTACATCCAGGAACAGAACTCGGGTGGAGGGTCGCTGCTGCTATTCCCTTTACATTGGGGCAGTTTCTTTGTTAATAAAAGTTAAAAAAAAAAGGACCTCAGTAAAGACAGCGGCGCCTGTTGCAGCAACTCCACTCACCATGCACACTAGTAAAGGCTGGAGGGAATCCCACATCCATTCTTTTATTCCTTCTCTCTTTAGCTGTGAATTAATCCCCTAGATAAAGATCCTTCAGAGCAAACTTCACATGCTGTAAGGCTCAGCGTGGGACTTGCCATAAGGCTCCAGTGCTACGTAAAGTAACACGAGCCTCTTAAGCTTCTTCCCAACACTCCATCAGCGCCGCCAACAGCAAAGGCATATGGCAGCGTTACTACTGATTTGATACCTGTAAAGCGTTGCTGTTCGTCGACTGATTCTTAAGCTTCCGAACAAAGCATATTGGCTAGCATATTCCCAACCTGATGTGGTCTCAGAGCCGAGGACACAGACGGACGATCTGTCTCACAGAAAGAATTTGGGAGAATTGCGGAACGGGAACACATGCCGCACCAGCTGTTAAGGCCTAATGTGAGAAGTAGAGATGCGGGGCACGACGGCAAATAAGGAAATGAAATGAAAAGTTCAGGTGAGCCTCCGAGGTCTCCAGCTCCGGCGTGGTGGATGCAAAGCGGCGCCGGCCGTGTCACGTAGCTCCACGGGTCGATCAGAGCGAACCAAAAGAAATCAAAGGCCGGCCTGTCCTCTCATGGCCTTTTATCATCTCTCCACTTTTATCACTGGGATGAGGCTGGTACCGTTACCATGACAGCGGTTTTATTCATTTATGTCTTTTTATGGACAGAGATAGTGGTGGTAGGAAATCAAATAAAGCAGGCTAAGAAAAGGAAAATAAGAAGTCACTATCGCACCAGTGGGTCTATGAATTTTGATTTTGGTGCGGATGACGGAGGAATGCGACACACCGAGGAGCAGTATCTGGTGATGGGGAACCAAAAGGCACAGTGTGTGAGATTTAGTGGCATTTAGTGGAACCGATTCAGCAGAAATGCAATGATAAAATCCTAAGTTTGTTAACTAGGATAAAATAAAATCGAAAAAAGACGTTTTCTGTAATCACCACCTTAGATTGAGCTGTTTGTCCCACTTGGTTTTTATTCTACATCTCCACAAGAATAAGATGACAGAAAAACGATTTGAATTACATTTCCTGCAGTTCTCCATAGATTACAGGTGCTATGGCAACCGATATATAAACCCTGAAAACAATTAAGTTGGTCATCATTGTGAAATGTGCCGATATTGGTTCAACCTGAGGAGAGACGAGCTTTTCTACCTTCTCAGTGTCTCAACGCGCTACATTCTGTTCCCATCTGTGTCCACAGACCCGCCATCAATGATAAAAAGGGACCATGTTTATCTCTGCTGCTTTTCTCTGGGAGGTTTTTTTTTTTTTGGAGCATATCAGGTACTTACAATCAGCAGCTCGATTCACATTCTTAGACAGAATCTAAAAGGTGAATTTGAAAGAACAGTGGAAATTATGCCCAAGGCTGACTGTACAGTCCACTGACATACAGTACGGTATCCATGCAGGCTTTTTGTATGCAAAGTATGCATGCTTCTACAGGCTTGTGCAAATGCTTGAGTTTACCATAACAACACGTATATAGGTATATTTTTTCAAAAAATCTCATATATCATAGCATCATATTATTACCATTGGTGAAACGCTGAACACTTGGCGGTGATTATGCAACATGTTTGTGTAAATTGCATTCTCTCTTCAATGAATGGAGCACTGAGTGAATAAGTGAGGGAGCGATTTCACCCCCCCAAACATAAAAGTCTATAGCACATCAGGAAACCAGAATTATTAGATTGATAGCTACGGTTTTATTAGAAGTGAGACAGAATCTGTCCATAGAAGTGAATATTTTAATGGCCACCAATTGAGCTGTCATTAATCTGAAGCATTTATCTCAATTCTCGAGATAAATAACAATAAACCTAAACGTACGACCGATATCCATCACGGTGCCCAAAGGCTTCTTATTTCTGAAAAAAACCCTGCCTCCATATCCGTCTTATGCTCGAGGGCAAATGAGGCAGAATCTTAGCGGAAATGAAAAAGCCGTGATTAGAGGGCAGCGGCAGATCCATCACGCGCCGCTCTCGAGCTCCCATCCCTCCAATAATTCATCTCACTTTAGTGCCTGACAGCAGAGAAGCACAAATTGATGTTTGCTCTGCTAGCGAATAGTTGCCCCATAAACGGAGCATTGTTTGAAGCCTTTAATTAAGCCGGTGGGAGAATGGCAGCGGGCTCTCCGGGGGGAAGCGGACGGAACCTCGGCCCGTCTCCGGAGGACAGAGAAGCGACACGGGAGCAGAGAGAAAGATGAGGACCAGAACGACTCCCTCTCCCCGACTTTCTCTCCATTAGCCGTCTATTGCAGATATGAATTTACTGGCTCATTACAACGGGAATTACACAACCACACAGAAGAGAGATAAAGACAGTCCTATTCAAACACAAGGGATCTGTGTGCTGAAAGAAAAACTCAAGAGTACGGAGAATGGTGGTTGAAGGGAAGTAAAGGGCACACAATGAGATCTCAGTTTGAATCCCCATCCAGAGAAAGCATCGAGAAAGTCAAAAGTTTCTGAGGAGAATTGAAAAATTTAATTCACCCCCCCCCCAAAAAAGGACAAAGTTGGAGGAAGGAACATCGGCGAAATGCATTAAAGTAGCTGAGCGAAGTTTCTCCGGGCTCATTGAAATTCATTGCTTTAACCGCCAGTTAAATTACCATTATTTGCATATACATTCATTCTGGATTTTTTTTTCAATGAAAGAGAAAGAAAACGTTATTTTAAAGTTTTTAATGAGTTAACTTTTATATTAGATACGTATTCTTGTTTTTATTGGATTTTTTTTTTTATTCATCAAAAAAATATTTATCACTTAATATTATGAGATGGCATATGTATGCAAGATTACATAGAAGCCAAATGAGATAGGGTGGTTTGCTTTACTACTAAAATCAATAGATACGAATATTTATGATTAGTATTATTAAAAAAAAAAACTCTATAGAGTCTGAAGTGTATGTTGCTGTTTTGCAGAAGCAAAAATAACATGAGGCACTTGCTCTAAAGTCACTGCACAGCGTATTGAGCTAGAGGAATAAATCCATCTGTCCGCCTACTTTCAAAACAGCACAGACGAAGCACAGAGAGACTGGAGAGAGACTCGAGTGCTTCTAACGGCGTCCTGTCAGACGGAGGCAGAGCTGACACCGCTTCGCCAACGGGTCCGTTGGCTCCGACCGTGTCGGCCAAGAGGAAACGAGCGTAGGAACATCTAGCAGTCTCACGCAGCTACACGCTTCTTCTTATTTATTTATATATATTTTTTGTTCCTCAGCGGCATTCGGCTTAACGCGTTGTGACACCCTGATAAACACCTCGGAACACGGGTAAATAATAACCACGGGGAAAAATCCGGGCGCCGAGCCATGAAAGTGACCGGTTATGCCGCTCACTCAGCACTTTCACACTCCAACACATCAAAGCCCCGAACGGACACGCGATTTATACAGGAAGCTTCACTGAGCCAAGGTCGCGTTCCTTCACCAGGAGGCCTCGATGCGTCTAAGGCCGAGCGGACATCATTGGCTGGGGAGGAAGATGCCGGCGCCCGGTCCACGTGACAGGTTGCATAGAGGGACTGCAGCATGAGGGTGAACGTGTAGGTCAATAACGTAGCGCACGGTGCAGATTGGCCAACAACCGTTTTGTTGGTTTTTTTTTAACCAAAAGGTCAAAAGCAGCTTTAAATATTGGTGTTGGAGACAGTCCACTCTAAACGAGCCTGTGGCGGTCACTGAGCCCGACAAGGCTGAGCTCGTTCAACTCAAACGGCGAAGTTGATTTGGACCCATAACAAGATAATATATATATATATATATATATATATATATATATATATATATATATATATATATATATATATATATATATATATATATATAAATATGATCCTAATTTTTCCATCATGTAATTTGCATGATGTGAATGTTTAACACATGCATGGTCAAAGTTTTTTTTTCTCCCATGGACATTTTAAAGAAAAGACCAAACGACTACAGCAGATGGGGACGGACTTGCTGCTGCACATCACACACACACACACACACACACACATCAAGCATGCACACACATGCACATACGCGCGCACAAAAAAAAGAAATCTTTCCTTTTCTCTTTCACAATTGCTTGCGAGATCTAAGCTTCAATACATTGACAGCTCTCCCCTCCACCCAGTCATTCAGTTCCATACAGATATGACACTCAACGCTCTAATGTGCTCTGTGTGGATGAATGCACTCAGGATCCCAGAGGGCAGATTTGATAGGAAGTCGAGTGTCGACGGAATGAAAGTTGGAAATGTACGATATATCGGAATAAGCAGCTTAAGAACAGTTAAGGCAGGAGTCAAAACAGATATCATGGGAAATGAGGAAAAAAAAAGAAAAGCTGCTGTTACACCAATTAGTGGCATGAAATGAGTGACGGCGGTGTGAGCGAAGGCGCCGCCGTTGGATTAGCAGCTTCATATATTTGTGCTGCGTTCACACCAGCCAAACGGGCCACTCGGAACCAAAAGGAGCTCATTGGGTTCATTTTTAGTTGGTGTGAAAGCTTCAGTCGCACTCGGCTGCACCAAATCAAGCAGCGCGCGACCTCCAGAAAGAAGGTTTGTCGTCTGGTGAGAAAGTGAACTATCCAAGGTGCATCATGGGAGGGGATGCTAATTATTTCACTTCCTGTTTCTTTGAGGACCAACATTGATCAAACACCAATTTCAGTTTGCCTGCAGGTGGTAAAGCGGCCACGCTGAAGTGTAGACGCTACGCAGTAAATATTTTATAGCCTGGTGTGGACCTGATAATCAAACTGGTGGCGTGAAAGTGCAAAAGGGAATGTGTGCAGGAACATGGATTCAAGTTTTAACATTTCTGAGGAGGAAAAAAGAGCAATCAAGTAACTTCATGGAAATAATATTCAAGGGGCTGTGAAAATATTCTGGGATCAATCAGGCACCGGTAAATCTGATATCTCATTGCATTTAATTTACACTTCTCAGATGACATTTTTGTTTTTGTTTAAATGAACAAGCCCGTCACCGCTGATGAAACATTGGTTTTGTTTGTGGTTTGGATCTGACAAAGTCCACCTGAAAATATCAACTGAGGAGCATCTATCAGCATCCGTATTGCTTTTCTGGTATAAACAGTATATACGGTTGGGACATATTAATAATGCAGATGCTCATTTGGACTAGTGTTGATTATTTTACTGTAATGTTAATAACCGTATTATTATACGGTTATTAACATTACTGTATGCAATGTGTAGCATTTATTTATTTTTTTATTTTTCTGGTTTCCCATCATAACCTTTCCTGGGAATTCTGGGATTAAACCATACTTGGGACCATTGTAAAGTGGATATCTATGTCCACAGCAGAACGCATCCAGTGCCGCCTCCAGGGCTAATGTTTCACTGGAGAATCCCTCGCCTTGATCGACAGGTGGATTCAAAAATGTGTTTTGCATCTTTAGCACTATGCTTATGGTCCTGCGGGGCCTTGGTTTCGATGTCACGCCACTAAAATGTCCACTGCCACCAGTTTGTTCACATAAGAAACAGTTTGCTTACGCCAGCAGATTCCAAATAAAAGGAAAACCACATTCAATCAATCAATCAATCCATCAGTCATGAAGTCATAAACCCTGGGTTCACATCTAAAACGCTTTCCAAGCAAAAAAAAAAAAAACGACGTCCCAAGGTCAAATCCTTACAGATATGATTCTCCCGTGTGGAGCCTGCAGGCGGACGCGTCGCTGTCACTCACAGCGGCGAGCGGAGCGCCGCTTTATGCCACGTTGTAGGCGCGGGGGTGTGAATGGACTCGGCTGTAAGTTAGCCACGTCTCTCCTTTCATTCACTAACAAAGAACAAACATATTTGTGCACTTTCTCCCACAGCTGGAGCCGCTGCCCTGTTGGCTGCGAGTGCATCGTGCACGAAGCTGTCAAATAGAAGAGTAGAGAAGAAAGTCGATGTAGTATTCTGACTTATGTTGATATTTTGTGTTTCTGAAACTTTAACTTTCATTATGAGACATTTGTATTATTGTATATCATACTGTAAACACACACACACAGCAGTATTGATGCGGGTGAAGGCTTTGACCTGAGCACATCTCTATTTCATGTTTGGATGCTCCAAAGGAAGCAGTTCTATCATTATCTGACAACCTCCAATTTCTCTGGGTGCATCCAGGCTGCTTAATTAAACGATTCAGATATAAGAACAATATTGTTTTCTTTCCCCCAGTCTGCGTTCAGATCCGTTTCTGGGCTTGTATTGACGATCAGTTTTAGTACGTGAACATGTTGTTCATCCTTAAAAAAAACCTGAAACCTGAGCTGGAATGTTCATCCCATTTCTGCAGAAATTCAAAGTGCTGGAGTTCAGTTTAAGGTCGTTTTGATGTGTTGGATGGCACATTAGCTGGAGGAGATTCTACCTTCCTATCGACGCACTCGTGGAAGCATGCTTTTTTTTTTTTTTTTTAAATATAATATTTTATGTGTTTTGCGGAGTGTGCCACAGCCGCTGGGCCCTGAAGCCCTTCCTGCTGCAGATTTACAACGCGCGCCCATTGATCTGCGGCTCCTGCGCCGCTACAACGCTACCTGAAAGGCTGCGCCGGTTTAAACGGAAACGCGTCGGCGAAGTCCGGCGATTCGCGATAATTTATCGGTTATAATGAGCTGGCACTTGACACGGCAATTACTGGGGTTTCCCAGCGATGCCCCCACCAAGCGTGGAGTCTTACACATGATCAGATGAAGAAATGGCAGAAAAAAGCTCAGAATGTCGACATTTCTGCAGAAATCCTCAGTTACAACGTTTTAACTGAGGGATGATGGATCCAGTGTTTTGTGCTTTATGGGCTGCAATGTGTAAATAGGCGGCATATAAAAACAAAACAAAAAAAAAAACAGCTTGCATATGCTAGAACACGCGCACCTAAATGCAAATAAAAAAAACAAAAAGCACACAGTCACGGCGGCGGCAGCTGTGTGGAGAGCTGCAGCTCATTACCGCGCTACCTGAGGCTTCCAGCACGACGAGGGCTTTCCCTGGGAGAAAAAGAGGCTCGAAAAAACATCCAACCACGCGTACACAACTCCATTTTCCCCCCCCTTTTTATTTTTTAATACACGATCAAGGTTTCACAGAGTTATTTCCCCCCCCCCTCGTCATTTTGTCCATTAAACACTACAATGGTGAGCCACAAATCCTATTAAGTCGCAGAGGAAAAGTGCACGTTCCCGGATGAAAAATGGGACTTCTCCTGGCAGTAACGCTGGTAACTGCTAACTAGCCAGTGACAGATGGATGAAACGTTCCAGAGGAGATCAGGCAGGAGAGCTCTTGAGACAAGGTGTGTGTGTGTGTGTGTGGAGGGGAGGGGGGGGCAACCAGATGGATTCTTTTCTTCCCACACAAAAGAAAAAAAAGGGCTGCGAGGACTCGGGGAAATTGAGACGACAGAAGGTGTGCAGACTTCTAATGAAACTCTCAGGGCTGATAACGCGCGACAAGCGTCGTTCACCGGAGGTGTCGGGGAACGTCGGGTCTAAGAAAAAAGTGGAGGAGGGGGCGAGTTTAGACGAGCATATGGCCGCCGCGGGAGCGAGGTCACTGACAAAACTGCTTTAACTGATGGAGAGATAAAAGGATGATGCATGAACCTGCCAGATGTAGCCAAAACTAGAGCTGTAATTTCTCCTCCCTCCTCCCTCCCTCTCTCTCTCTCTCCAACGCTCCCTCTCCCTCCTTCTCTTAATCCACCCCCTCTCCCTCTCTCTCTCTCTCTCTTCGTACACACATACCCAAATGGACACACGCAGCAAAGAGGAGAAAGCCGGAGCGGAGAACTGCGGCGGCACGATGGGGATATTCTGTCTGCATGGGCTCCGTCGCTGAGGTATCCGGAGTTCAGCCGGTGTGTGCGTGCGTGTGTGTGTGCGTGTGTGTGTGCGTGAGTGTGTGAGTGAGTGAGAGACCCCGCCGACGCCGTGCGGAGAGGAGGAAAAAAGGGGAACAGGAGCGCGGGTGAAGAGGAGGAGGAGGAGGAGGGGGGTGTGTGGTGGTGGAGGTGGTGTTGGGGGGGGGGGCAGCGTTGACTTAGAGGAAAAACCTCACACAGCTGGATCAGAGGACACCGATGTGCAACAACTATTCCAACTACTGTCGCCTCCCCCCGCGCTGCTGTAACTTCTGCCATGGCATAGCCCCCCCCCAACACCGCCCCCCCACCCTCCACCACCACCACCCACCGCTTCCAGCTCGCCTCCGGTCCGCTGAGGAAACGGGCATGCACGGGCACGACCGGAGATCCAGGCTATCGCATCCTTCCCGTCAGTAATCCACAGTCTGAGGTGAGTCGCTCCGCTCTGCTCGTGTCCTCTCCTCACTGAAGGGGAAAGTATGTTCCAATAACCTCTGGCAGGGGGGGGGGATCCACGGATTTTCTTTTTGCCTTAACTGAGCCACAGGACGTTTCCACTAAAGATTTCTCCTTCTGTCAGCCAGGCCGATCACATATCAAAATATGTGTGTGAGTGAAAGGAGGTAAATCTCAGGCTGGATGGATGCGTAGCCGCGTCTGCTGGGGTTAAGTGGTTGTTGAGGAAGATTTCAGTCGGGGACAAGGGGGGGGGGCGGGTGCTGAGTTTAAGAAGCGATCTGGTCAGTTGAAGGAAAAGTTTAAATTCGGAAGTGAAAAAAAAATCATATCGCTTGCAGAGATGAGGAGGAGGAGGAGGAGGAAGGAGGAGGAGGAGGAGGGGGGGGGGGGGGGACTAGCCACTGGTAGCTGACATTTATCAGATCTGGCAGGTCATTTTTTTTTTCCTGTTTCTGAGAAGATTTAGATCCAGATCAAACTCCCTTGGCATACAAAGCGTGCAAAGGCTTGCATGATGCTGCATTTCCTTGCAGTTTTCGCAGCTGAGCGAGCATTACATAAAACCAGAGGATATCTACACCAAAAAGGAGGGGGGGGGGAAATTTGTTTAAAAAATGTTGCATGAAGTTGCTTTCCTGTGGTTGGAAGCAGCAGCGTTTGCAGCACAGACAGTCGACTGCATCTGATCAGAGACGTTAAATAAAGACTAAACTAGATTAATGGACTGGACTGGTGACCTCAGCATCTCCATACGGATTATTTGGACCGTGTGTGTGTGTGTGCGTGCATTGATGTGTGTAGACGGAGGGGGCAAACAGAGCATATGGTTTCCTTGGTTTTCTCTGGACTGTCCTTCCATCGCCACACCAAACGCGCGTTGCTCCCACTCCTCCCGCTCTCAGCCCTATCGCACACATCGACACTCTGATACCATCTCCCCTCTGCTCTATTGCACTTTCCGCAGACACTGAGAAGAGGACTCGGGGAAAAAAAAAAAAAAAAAAAAAAGAGAGAGATGAAGACAGATAAAACGTAGAGACAGAGCAGGAGGGAGAAGGCGCCGACACTCGGGGAGTGATATGAAAAACAAATCCCCTGCCGCCGCAGCCGCGGCCGCGCCGTGTAAACACTGTAGTGTGGGGACCACAGCGAGGTGTCGCTCTAGAAAAAAAGAAAGAAAAGATATTACATTCATCCGTCACTGCGTGTCGTCCTGTTAACCTTCGACGCTGCCTCTGCGAGCGCCGGGCAGAGATGGGCGTGCTGGCCCACAGGCTTTATTTTTAGGGATTGGTGCCTCACCCAGTAAAGGAGAGAGAAACTGAGCAGGGCTGCAAACTGCAGTGGATGGAGAAGTACAACAAAAGTGTATTTTAAGGAAAAAAAGCAGCATTGCTCTGCACAAACTTTATGTTTTAAAGACACCTGCCACTCCCCCCCCGCCCGCTGGGAGGAGCACTCATTCATCAAGAAAACAAATCGCTCGCCTCCGAAAGAATGGCTGCTTTTGGAATAAGCCAGATGTTACCTCTCATGTGCTAATAGGATTATTCATTAAGAGACAGGTCTGCTCCCTGGGGGGGGGGCAACACCGACGCGGCTCAGGTGAGACGGCGTGCGTCTGTTGTCAGGTGTGTGTGTGTGTGTGTGTGTGTGTGTGTGTGTGTGTGTGTGTGTGTGTTGGGGCTGAGCCAGGAGTTCACCGTCTATCTGTCCATGTGGCCTGTTGTTGTTTTACGACTTTTAGGCGCCGTTATCGATTCCAATACATCATAACCCGTTTACTGAGCAACTCCCTAAACACCCTGCGTTGTTCCGACGCCTACAGATATTTAATTCCTCATTATATGATGCGGAGAGAGAGAGAGAGAGAGAGAGAGAGAGAGAGAGAGAGAGAGAGGCAGCTCGCGACAGGATTTGTTTGGTTGTGTTTTTACGTTGTTGTGTCGGATAGAAAACTGACTGCAAGTTTGTGTGCATAGGAACATCATTGTGACTATTTCTGCCATTTTCTGTGGAGGTCAGAAGGTCAACTGACAACCCATTACTGCCGTTTTCAGAAAAAAACAAGTGTGGGTGCAAACGGTGTTGTTTTTTTGGAGGATGGGGGCTCTCTGATTACCCCGTCACGAAGTTGGCAGCTCTTTTCAAAACAGCGGAAATAGAAAACTTATGTAACAGAATGGTTTCTGCAAATTCTGTCCTTGTCCCAGCTAAACTGACAAAAGGCTACGGTTGCATCCTACCGACTCTGCGTGCTCATGGATCCTCTTCCACGGCTTCTTCTCGCCTCCCCGTCTATTTCGCTCACGTTCAACCCTGCTCCAACCAAGCACAGTGAGGACTCCACGTTCTCGCTCCCTGCACCTGTTTATTCCGCTGCCTGCCTCTTATTCTATCTCAGTGTTTGCTTGTATCTGTGTGTGTGCCATTTTTTGCTTGGGGATGACTAGGAGGAATCTGAGAGCTGCAGGGGAGTTCTCTAGCTACCCATCAGCTTTGAACCTCAGCATGTCTAGAAAGCGCAGAGAAAGAATAAGAACAACACGAAATACTGCAACAGAAAGGAGATGGAGATAACGCTCCATGCTAAGACGAAAGAGCGGAGGAAGGATCTGATGCATGCCGATGAGAGCGAGGTGCCCCTGCAGCACGCATGCTTTCCTGATCACCACCCAGGTGGTGTGTTCACTGACGTACGGACTACACGCCTCTTATGAATTCATCAGGCTTGCGTAGCATAGGAGGTATCTACAGGAAAATGGATGTGGGGACAAAGTGGGTAGAGAATAATAACGCCACAGTGTCCAAGGACAAAAAGTGCTTCATAAAAACAGAAGCATTCAGTGTAGAGCAGCATGCACTGTAGGGGTGAGAAAAAACACTAATGATGTGTACTGCACGCATTCTCAGCTGTGCAAGGCTCAATGAGAGGCTGCCTGCCCGTAAGAGTTCTGCAACTGCATTATCTCACGCACTCACACACACTCACACACACACACAAACACACAAACACACACACACACACACACACACACACACGTTTTACTTTGTCTGAGCTTCAAGCACTCAACTGGAAGCGATAGAAGTGGGACAGGTCCAAATACACGCACTGCACATATGGCTTTTTAGTATAGGCTGTGTACAGTGGAGAAGCTTAACATAATGTTCTGAGTGCTATGCTTCAACGGCAAATCATGCAAATATTTATCACTACGATTGGACAACGTTTGAAAAGAACTTTAGTGCTTTAAGTACTTCCTCATCCCAGATACACCATAGGGCCTTGGTTAGAAAATGCATTGTGGTCAATGGCGATATTGAAAGTCAAAAAAAGTTGCTCATTTCAACAAAATCATTGGATGAAACTGTGAAAGTTAGAAAGACTCTGCATCCATACGTGGGGTCACGCCTTCGTTTCTGTGCTGATTTATTTTTTAATGCGAGAGACGAGCGATGGTTTCACACGAAACTACAGAGAACGTCACAATTTAATGCTTAAACGGGGAACTGTTTTATAATGACAGAACTTGAAACAACAAGGCAGAAGCACTTAGGCTCTCTGCAGGGGAGTAACACCGAACAGCTGCTGTGCTTTTTAATGGAAACATCTTTATAGCCTCTCTCTGCATAAGGAACCGGCCGAGGCGGTTTTAGTGGCCGTCGTTGGCAGGTTTTAAAGAAATATTTACATGTTTCAATTCAGGCCATACAGTATCTGACGGTTTCTCCCAGTTTACCTACACATTCCTAGCTGTGGAATCTCAGTTTCACCACAGACTGAGATGTAATTGTGGCGAACGCTGCATTGACATCCCGCTTTGTTGCCCTCTCCTCTTTTTTTGTGTCATTTAATCCGAGCGCGACGCCACAAAATGATAATCATGAGAGAGATCTTTTAAAATGCCGCTTGGCGACAGCAGCAGTGGTCCGTGATGACAGAGCAACAATTACTAGAAAGACAATCTCTGAAAATCCCCGTGATTTCCAGTGCTCTCCCATCCCACGGCATTAAGCTACCATTAACTGACAAAGGATTTGCTGCGTTTGGTGTCGGCCTAATGCACCGCGCCGCTCTTATCCCTCACACTGACCTGTACAGTCAATCATTCGGCTATATATATACCCTCAGATCACACCCTGACAGCATGGGTGCGCCCGAGCGCGCTCACACACACACACACACACACACACACGCACAGAAAATAAAGACAGCAATAAACCCCTCGCTGTCAGACGACCTCACCAGATCTAAAGTAAACTGTGAGCCTGCATGTCTTTACACTGCGTAATCAGTGTGCTCTTAAGAGACAGATCAAAGACTTCTGAAAACACGACTAAGCCGTGTGTAATTATGAGCGGACGCTGACCAGGGAGGGGGAAAAAGAGGAAAACAAAACACGCGCAGATAAAGATTATAGGTTATAGCAGTATTTGGGAACTTCCGTGTCCACCATGATGCTTCAGCGTCCGTTTGTCTGAGGCCGCGCTGCGCTGGGAAACCGTGAGGTTTGGGTGAAGTGCAGGAATTCTTCTGTGGATCATGCAGCGCAAGGTCGGACCTCGGGTCCACTTTGTCTCGGGCTGCATCCATTTCCACGGCGATTACTTCCAATGAAAATCTACAGCTGAGCGATTTATATCGGAATTTCAAGAATCGTTTATGTTGCCAAAAAATGAGATCCATAATTGAATCGACATCCATATCTCATTCAAAAAACACGAATGTGCTCCCTGAAACTTGTGTTGACTTTTCTGGGAAGGGTCTCCAAATTACAGTGGAACCTAAAATACAAACTATACATCACAAAACAAACAAACAAACAGAGATACGACTTCATAAAAACATTGTAAATCACAAAAAACTATATATTTACTAGCAGATTTTTTATTAAGATACCAGGGAATAGAAGAGATGTAATGTTTTATATTAATGGACAATGCAATAAAAGTTGGTTTGATAAAATGTGGAATTTGGATTTTTGTATGTAAAAATTGCTATGCTGCAATAATAAGTCGATTTATTAGATAAAACTCAGAGTTCAGCTTCGTTTCATGGTTAACAAATCCAAACAGCACATTTTCCCCTTTTAAAGCATTAGATGTTGATGTGAGCTGCTATCACAGTTCATTTAAAGGTGTAACTAAGGTCAGGGCTCAAACGTATTCTATGCATCAAATACAAGTATGGTATATATAGTTTACATTAATCCCTGTGATGCTCTATAATAATCAAACAGCAAAAATCCAGGAACAGGATGACAATGCTAAACGAACACTGCCGCTGTGTGGCTGTGCTAATTGACATGTAGAGCCACATTTCTAGGTTTAATCAATTCAACGATTTTATATTAATGAATTTTCCCTTCGGTGGAGCAAAAAGCGATAAAACAAAAAACTAGTCAGCCACAAAGATATGGGAAACGTTCAATCCCCAGGTTGAATTGGGATGATTTTCACCTTTTAAGAACAGAAGCCCTCGGCAACGAACAAAACTGCAGACTCATGTTTAAAATAACACCAGTAATGGAGATTCGTTTTTTTTTTTTGCTGCATCCAAAGTGCAGTTGCATTGCATACGCATGTGCCCACAGCACAAAAAAGACATTTCCATTAAGGAATAATGAATTGTATTACCGCAGTAATCTGGATTGTACTTATAGCACTACAAAGCTTTTCCCCCGATAACCAGCTGTGCTCAACAGGCTCTCTTCATGGAAATCTCAAAATGCACTCGTGCTCCCGAGCAATAACCTAAAATAGTGACCCGTAGAGCACGTATGACTGCTGCGTGCACGGCGCTGCTGAAACAAGGTCAGACGTGAGCATGTCTGATGTGCTTTGCCATGTGCAGATGACTGCGAGGGCTGTTTTTGGTCTGTCCTACTGGGTGGATAATAGTGGGTCAGTCCGCTTCACTAACTTTCCCCCTGAATTAAAAAAACAAAAAGGGATCAGGGCCACTATTAAAATAAAAAAAAAACACCAGCATGGGAGGGGGGGCTGTTGTGATGAGTCATGCTGTTTATGCAAGAGGCCGAGGGGTGGTGTTCCAGCCCCAAGCAAATACAAGTGCAGCTGCATCCGCCCCGGCCTGAACCTCAACCTCAACCCGACGGGTAACAAATCAGATATGTGGAGCCGGGGACAAATCATTCAGCCCGCAGTGGCGGCATGTCAAACAAAAAAAAAAAATCTAATGAGGATATGATACAATATCATGAGTCTGTAGGCACCGTGGGGCCTGTGTGTAGGAAGTACACTGCTGCTATTCTCTACCTGGTTATTTTGTACAGGGTGCCGTTTCGCACATACTGAATATAATGGTTAATTTCTGCCTTATGCTTAAAACAGTAGTAGTAATTGGTAGTAACATTGGTCAGCATTGACCTCATTTGGAGAGGCTATGTAGGGTAATAGCTGAATCTCTTTTCCAATACGTCAACCACTGATCAAACAAGGACAGGACGCGGACCACTGCCTGGCTGTCTGGGAATGAATGTCACATGATCTAACAATCAGACGTGTGTGTGTGGGGGGGGGTGGGAGGGTAAAATGAACGCATTGGACGGTGCTATATGCAGCCCTGACTCTTCCCTTTAATATCCCTGAATGTCCCTCTGCTTTCACAGCTCAATCAACCTAATGGCGAGAGGGTCAGAAGTCATTAACTGATTATATGGCAGACAATACAAGATGGAAATCTTTATTTCCAACACACTTGCTTTGTGTTTCGGCTAACAACAACTGTAAGCCTTTTTTTTTTTTTACCCCCTTTTCTTCAAATTTCCATGTGCATACCCTGACTGATGGGGCTGATACTCTGCACGACTCCTATTCTCTATGACACAATACGTCTTGTTGGAGTGAGTCAACATAATAATCACTATTGAGATTGTTTCTTTTGTGGTACCTTATTGACTTGTAAATACTGAACTGCATAGGAGAAATTCCTTTTTTCCTCCCATCTGTGATCACCTGTCCACCACACCTGGATCTATATGCCGGAGCTTTCAGCCAGTGCTTTCTTTCGGTGACATTTCCGGGCAACGCGTGTGTGATTTATCGGCAGGACTGTCGATCTGTAACGTCGCTCACGTTGACTGTCTGCGATGGCTTTTCACGTTTCAGTCTTGGTTTATACTTGTGAAAAAAAGTTGACGTCTGTTCAAACATGTGCAGATGGATCTCCACAGATGGGAAGCACAATGGGTATTTGCTATGTAAAAAAAAAAAAGTTACATATAAAAATCACAGTAGTATCACTGTATTTGATTTTTCTTTTTTCATGCATGACTAAGTGTTAACATTATTTTCTAATAATTTATAGAATAATTACTGCAAAGTTCTTGTCTTTGAGGGACATCTGACTAGGGTTTTGCGTTGCGACTTTTCCTGCAGAAATTGAAGGAGGATGCGGATCTTAGTTTCATGCATTTTTTATATTCTAGGACAAGTTTGTAACGGAGGTGTGAAGCAAGTTTGCTCGTGCTGCCTCCTGTGGCTGCAACTTTAGCCTGACAGCATTACAGTTGTTTAACGGTAGTCGGTAGAAAACGGATCATCACCCGTTTATCATGTTATTATGTATAATAAAGGATTTTGGAAAAGATGGCTGCCTCTCTAACAGAGCAGGAGGCCCCAACACGCTCTCATTTCATAATACAGAGTATGTGATTAAACACACAGTAAGACTAAATGCCTATCATACAGCTCGCAGGTAAGTAAATGGACAAGTTAGAAACAGGAAGTCGTTCCCTGTTGACAGAGCGCAGTCACGGCAGATAAGCCGAGACGGATAATTGTCCTATCTGATTCACTTTCTATACGAGTGTTTGGAGTGTTCGCAAATTCCAAATCTGCAAGCAGGAGAGGAATTATATTTCTGTCAGAGCCTCAGAGGCAAAGTGCAGAGTCGTGATGCCTGTACCGTACCTCTGCTAGTCAGAGGAGATAATTCATTATCTCTGCTTAGGATGTTTCTCCTTCAGGGCGGGGGTGTTGTTATTCATGTCTCTGTCAAAAGTTGGGATCTTTCGTCCCCATTTGTTCAGAACTTTTTCTCGTCTCCGCTAATTTATGAACAGACGCCACGCTCACATGCTGGAGGAGTGGAAACGTATTCACAAATAGGCACAAAAATACTATTTTTACTTAACCAAAAGCTGTGAAAGGGAAAAGGGAACAGAGAGTGAGGCGTCATGCCGAGTCTAATGAACCACGGAAATAAACCGTGGACCTCACCCATGATCTTCGGAAGAGTCAAAAGTATCTTGCGAGTGTAGTTACTGAGAGCAAATGAAAAGCTCCCCATCAACTTGAGACAGTGTGGGATGAGGAACGGTTGGCAGCAACAAACAATAGAAATCACGCCTGAATTGGAGTCACTGGCTTTCACAGAGACGAAGATTAAATGCATCATGGAAATCTGTGAGGATTATTGTCAGGGCATGCTAAAACCATAACCCTTGCAGATTTTCAGTAAATAAACAGACAGAGATTGGCAAGCATATAAAATCCCTGAGCTAACTGGCAATAAAAAAAGGAAATGCAAGAGTTCTCTTTCTTCCAAGGGTAAACACAGTGTGCAGGCATATGGGAACCTCTTGAACGACATCACTACACATCCAGTCTCAAATATATGATTGCAGAATGCATAATTACGTGTTGTTAATATTCATCTGCACAGGTTCCTCCTTTCTCCCCGTGCTTAGTGACATGTGTGTTCTGTCAAGTGGGGTGTAATAGTCGGGCAAGGGTCTCTGTCTAAGCCGTTCATTACCGGTAATTAACGCAGCATCTTTTCTCCGTGCCTCTCAGGAAACATGGTGAGCAAGGAGGGCGGCAAATGCATGCTCACCAACTCAGAGTCTGACTCAGAGGCGGCGCCCTTGCCCTCCACCTCGCTGGCACTGGAAGTGAAGTATTCCCTGGAAGCCAGTCGACAGGTGAGGAAGAGGAACAAAGCCCTGCAAGTGCGTTTCAAGGATATCTGCGAGGCGCAGAACGAGCAGCGGGAGGCCGAGTTGCAGGCGGCCGGCAGGGGCGGCAAGCCCGTATCCTACAAGGTGGCGTACCGCAAATACATGACGGTCCCCGCCCGCAGGTCCATCCCCAACGTCACGAGGAGCACGGGCGTGCAGACGTCCCCCGACCTGAAGAAGCGCTACCAGACCTTCCCCTTCGAGCGCAAGAAAGGCCACACCTTTAAACACGTGGCGGCGGTGGAAACCTATAAAGGTCAGAATAACGGTTTTGCCATGGAAGTGAAGCAGAAGGCTGCTGAGCGGGGTTTAGATGAGGAGGAGGAGGAGGAGGAGGAGGAGGGGGGGGCAGCCTGCGGGGGGAGTGGAGTCCGGAGGACCAGGGCTCTGCTCCATACTAATGAGTGCATTGCCACAGTGGAGCAGCACACTGCACCTGATGGCCTGTGCTCTGACGCTCTGCTGCTCAGTTGCTCTGCAGACACAGACTGCCTCGCAGACACACAGAGAGGAGGCGGCGCCGGAGCACAGGCGCCGTACCAGCTCTGCAGCGTCCCGTCCAAAGCCCGCACAGGATTACAACACGGGGAGGGGGACGCCGATCGCTCGGCCAAGAGGCAGCTGCTGCTGGAGGAGGGCTCGTCCCGGACCCTGCCGGACAGGGCCTCCAAGGTGACAGGCCCCATCGCCTGGAACTCCCTCACGCAGGTGGAGTGCCTGGACAGCCCGTCGGTGCGGAGCAAGCGGAAGAAGAGCCTGCAGCTCAACGGGCTGCAGAGCGGGACGCTGCCGCGCGCCGGCGGCTGCACGACGCAGGCGCAGTGCCACACGGGACAGCTCTCCGCCCGGCCCCTGCGGGGCATGGAGGAGCCTCTGTCGCCCTGCGGCGGCGGGGAGGCCGGGGGGCCGCCGCCTGACCCGTCACAGGAGGCCTGCAAGCAAATAGTGCCTATGAATCAGGACGGGGAGGTTAAAGCACAGCTACAGGCCATGGAAAACCTCATCAGCTCCAGCCAAGAGACCATCAAGGTGCTTCTGGGGGTCATCCAGGAACTGGAGAAGGGGGAAGCCCACAGAGAAGGGTAAGACATCTCACTTACAGCCTGTGCTTTACACTGGGGATACTCTGCTGTTTATGTCCCTCTCTCTAGTTTAGTTCCTATACCTCACAGAGAAAAGGGCCCAGTACTCACGGGGTTAAGTCAGGGGTACATCGCACACACATTGATTGATGATTCAGCAAGTTCCCTCCTGACGTGTCACGTTACTCATCGATTTAAATGACAAGCTCGTACGCGTGACAGCCCGTCAGCGGAGCCTCGGCTCAACCACCCAAAGCGCGTGGAAGCGAGATATCCAGGCATGGAGCCGGCATGATGCGACTTTTAACCCCTGGGTGTACGGCGCAGCGCGAATGTTGCACAAGATCCTCTGTGCAGATTATCTCACTCTGTTTGACCCAAACAGTTCGATGGGAAATACCCTGCCACAAGGAATTTGCTAGTGGAAATAAGTAATAATAGTATCAATAATAATACTTATACATTTTATTTGTCAGTGCTTTGTTAACAGTACTCAAAGAAACAAACAGAACGCATACAATTACAACAGGCACCCTGTCTGACATTATTATGAAAGCTAATAATGAAAGAAAAATGAAAAACAAACATTATGAGATTGTTCATAATTATTTCGGAAAGGAAATTGTCGGTTTTGAGTTGTTGAAAAGAGGGGAGTAAGTCAGAGTTTCTGACCCAATGCAATGAGATGCAATGGTCATGAAAAAGGATATATATATATATATATATAGTTCGGCCAGGAATGCTGTGATGTGATCTCTGCTGCAGGAGACAATATGGTTTCTCAACATATTGTAATTTGTGGAAGAGAGTGGAGGGGGCATAAAGGCTGATGTTGCAATAGTCCGGTCTGGAGATAACAAATGCACAGATGAGAGTTTCAGTGGTTGTTGTATGGCAATATTGTGGAGATAAAAGAACGTATTATGCGTTTATGTTGTGCGAGATCAATATTAGCAATTATGCAGCCTGTACAGCAAGTTTTTTCATTTAGAAATATTGATACATCTTGAATATGTAGATGGAATATGTGGATAGGACGACACACTGCGTTACACTTATGTTGCTGCTAAACCATAATACTAAAGGAGACATTTAACAATTGGCTTCGCCCAGCTTTTCACCATAGTGTGTATGTGGGAAGTCCGAGCCCTTTGAAAAAGCCATTTACCGTCCAACGGATACTGAGGACACACAAAGGGCTGCAGATAGCATCTAGTCTGAAAAAAAGGGGATTGTCTATCCAAAGGTAATATAAAATGGTCAATTTGTTGAGTGAATTGCTGGGGCTCAGCAATCAGATTGCTATCTGTTTAGGCCAGCGCCGTGGAGGTACAGACCGAAGAAAATCCATATAAACACCCTACCGACCCGAAGTCCGAAAGCTGTGGGGATTATAAGCATGCATGCACACACACAAACAACTCAACATCCCTGTGGAGAGGTGGAGAGGTACAGGAGTGAAAATATCCATATAATCAACATCATGGCAACCTGGAGTCTAAAACCTGTGGGGAATCACACACACACACTTTAGAGTGTATGAAGGTAATTTTCACTATCAACCTGACTGAAGTGCAGCGAGGAGCAGATCTCCCAACAGTTGCGGTTTACAGCAACTCCAAAGGCAACTTATCCTTCCTTCAATCTTGCAAACAGGCAACCTTAATCTCCTTATCGCCCGAACCCATAAAAGCGAAAGTTCTGTAAGTGTGGGGGGAAAAAAAAAAAAAAAAAGCAAGCAGACATGTGGTGCAGCATGAGGAGCCGTCTTCTCCGTGGCACCGGGCACATCTGGCTTATCAGATGTGTGTTAAGTGGCAGGTGGGGGAGGCGAGGAGGGAGAAAACGAGGAGAAAGGAGCAGAGGAGAGGCTTAATGTGTAAATGAAAATTAGTGAGCAGCCATTTAATGGGGCCATCTGGTCACTACATAAAGAAAGACCCACGTTGTGTTTCTTCACTTTTAATTACAAAGGTCTACATTTAGTGAAACCCACTAAGGAGTAAAAGCCCCTCGTGTGTGTGTGTGTGTGTGTGTGTGTATATATATATATTTATATATAGCCAGTCGTCCTCTGTCCGCACATATTTCCAATTTCCAAAATTGGATTTTTAGCAAGCCAAGCAAAAAAACTGCTTTAGTCACACTACATTAGGTCCATACTCCCCTTACATAAATGTCACTGACACAACAAATATGAGGGCCCGCGGGCTATAGGTGAGCTGAGAGTACAATTACATGTGATATATAACTGCTTGTGCTGGGTGACACTCATTTCTCATGAAAAGGGACATTCATCACTACACGTGTTCGTGACGCGCTGCTCCGGCGAGGATTCAGATGCTGAGGCTAACGTGCTGAGCCGTGAGCGAAGCGATATCCATAAAAAACAACATGAGAAATAATATATATATTAAAGAAAACATCTTTCATTGATCTCTGATAAAACTAACCGTAGAAGCAAAGTTCAAATCTGTCAAGAGTTTTTCTTTTTACCTTTTATAAGCCTCAGCCGACGTTTCTATAGACACGAATCAAAGCCACATTAAATACATAAAAGGCTGTCGTTGCAACTAGAATACACACCATAGTTGCTGATTTAATTTAAAAACTGAACAGAATGAAAGTGATTTAAATAGTCAAATCTATTTGGATGTTGCAAGGTATTGGACATGAACCTGTCTTTAAGTGTTTATGCACATTTGACTTAATAGCACCCAGATATGTTCTAATAACAGTAAATCATCTTCCTGAGTAATGATTCAATTTGTGGCATATTATCATATAAAGATCACTGCAAACCCAAATCTCTCATTTTACTACTTTTTAAGAACATTCACTTGGAAAGAGGGAAACGAGCTAGAAAGCCAAAGAGGAATGGGTTCATGCAAAAAAAAAAAAAAAAAAGGGTGGGGCTACACCTCTCCCCTGCTTATTTTTATTATTAGAAATATTCCAATGCCAACTCCTATCTTCACATTATATGAGATGTTGTTACCAAACTGCTGTGGAAAAAAAAAAAAGGAGTTATCAGCACATTGAGCCTCTTTGCGTCCCCTCATGCCATGCACGCACACCCACACACACGCACACATACACACTGTACATCCCTGGAGTTGGGCTCTGCAACACAGTGTGAAGGTTGCGATGCAGTGCTACACTACATCATTGGTTGCATCCAACAGCACAAAGCCCGGGAATAGATTTGCTGCATCATCAGCCAGCGTTGGCAAGCCAGACCCAATTAATCACACTCATGGGAACTTGTTGCTAGCCTATTAACACTGTGTATGTGGCCATGTTTTTATGTCTTTGGACTCCCACCCACTCAGCGACCTTTGCGAGGGCACAACGGAGGAGGGGGGGGCGGTTTTAGTATAAATATACTGTTAATGGCACTTTTGGCTTTCGCTCACTTTCCCTCTCCCCAGGGAAGCCGGTTGAAATGCTCTCTTAATTCTCTCTGCTGGGAGGCATGAGGGACGGTGGGAGAAGGAGTTCTAGAAAGCATAAGGGCGAAGAGATGGAGAGAATAAAGGCGAGAGAGTTCAGAACCGCTGCTCGCAACTAGATGAGGCGGTTCTGACGGAAGTTGCAGAGGAGGCGTAGTGAACTGGTTAGTTGCGGAGCATCTGAAGCCGTCGCCCGGGATCCCAAAAGGCCAACGGTGTCAGAGCAATTTCTCCTCAGCCAATCAGGAAACGGCAGCGGCAGGCCAGTAAAACATAAAAAAAAAACACTGACGGATTCCTGGAGAGAGGAGAGGGAGGAAATCCAAGTTTTTGAAGAACAGCTAAAAAACGTACCCCCGATAAAATAAACCCTGACACCTCTTGCTCGATTGCAACCGTACGTCTGGCAGCTTCTGTCTTGTTGTTTTAATTTACGTTAAGATAATGTTGTGATGGGAATTCCCCCTTTACTCCAGTTTTTTTTTTTTACTGGTGTAACTATTATTAGGATCAGGCTGAGTTTTCAGCATATACTGGGCAACAAGAAGAGATCAACACCTCATGACCAGCTACTATGAGCAATCATATGGAATATCAAACTTTGTTAGAAATCATGGTCGGCCCTTGTGAGGCTATCGCACTGTGAAGGCTGGCTGTGTTCCAAGGCATCATATCGCAAACCTGATTATAAAAAACCTGATTATAAAAAAATTGCACAGTGTTTCCACACAGACAAAGTAGCATTGTGTGGCGCAGCGCCACATAATGCTACCAATGGCCAACGTGTGGAAAACACATTACTATCCCCATCACAATATATATTTTTTATATAGCAACTTCTTTTGCAACTTCCCCATTTCTGCATTGTTTTTCAAGGAAACCATCCCTGAATCCTGGGTTTAGCAACACCTAAGAGAATTGGTTTGAAGAAATGCAAACAACTCTGTGTTTTTCCCCCCCTATTGCAGAAATATAGATGGCTGCAACTATGCTATATAACCATGGCAGTGCACGGGTCCACCATATTGTCACCTCCTCTCCATTGACAAACCATTAATAATGATTCAAAGTTGCAAATGTCCAGTAAACTTCCCCTCCCTCAGACATCCTCCCCATTACCTCATTCTGTACACAGCGTTAAATAACAACAGTGGTATTAACAGCTAATATAGTTGTCAGAACAGAGTAGATAAGAAGTAGATAGATAGATAAGCATCTTATGGGCAGCGTGACAACACGAGAGGAAGCGAGTGTGTGGACATCCAGGCAAAAACGCAGGTGCAGGACCCAAAGTCATTTCTGAGTAAAAGAGTTGTTCCTCACGCGGTCAAGCTCCCAATAAGCGAATTTTTATTTTTTTTTTGACCTGGAAGATGCTCCTCTGGCAAATGAGAGAAATGAGCACTTTATTCTAACAGAGCAGCAATCAACCTAAAGTCTTATCACACGCTGGTCACGCAAACAGCGAGGAAACAGACAAACAGCACAAGAAGGCGACAAGGCAATTATCTGTGTTTGTCAAGATTCACCCCCAAAAAAAAAAAACAACTTTATAAAAACTTTTCTTTTAATTGGCTTTTTTTTTTTGCTACTGACACTTCACGGTCTACTAAGCACATTGGAGGAAAAGTGGATTCATGGTTCTCACAGCACTGAAAATTATATTTTTAAATAGCTTCCTTTTTTTTTTAGAGAACCTGTTAAAATCAGTGAATTATCCAAATAGAACCATAACTGTGTGTATGGCTGTCAGAAACACACACTGGTCTTCTGTAGGCCTAACTACATGACTGAAATAACTGCAGAGTAATCAAGGGTCGGTAAAAAGGAGAAGAGCAACCTAAAAGACGTAAAATCATCCACCTCCTCCCCATCATCATCATCACTCCCTGTATTCTCCTCATCACTCGCACCAGCCTCCAGCCGCCATGGTAAACAACATACACCACACATGTCACATGACCAGGCCGCCGTAGCCATCCATACCATAGCTTTCTAACGATTTATCCAGATCTTTAATTAGAAACATTTATATTCCCCCCCAGCAGACCATGTTAGAGTCCCAGCCACTAATGGAGGCCTTCATTATAGAATTTACTGTAAGTCAATTCCATAGGTTCATATCCGTCCACCAAGGTCATCTTAAGTCGAGAGGTTGAGGAAATTGATTGTGAAAGAGTTAATGAATAACTGTTGATGACCGTCCACGCCATGGGTGAAGTGAGCGTACGATGTGTGCGTGGCAACGTGTTATTAATTACGAGAAGAATGGCTCACTGTTCCCGCATGCTACAGCAATAATAGAAAAGAGCCTTGAAGCAGACACATAATTCCCATTCAGCGCCACCACCTGGCTTTTAGCCGTCCCCGGGGGGCTGTAACGGCAATTTGGTTTGCGAAAATATTTATCTCAGAGACAATTGATGATAGAACGACATAGGACGCCAAGGATGTGATATAATAGGATATTGATGGGTTCAAATGGGAATTTGGTGAATCGATATCACAGTGGAATTAGGAAGGGGCTGAGGGCTGCTGTCTTAAACAAAAAAATATAAAGTGCGGTGCTCGGAGGGCCCATTTCATTTTTTAAACGATTCTCAGTTTTTACAGGTTATAAAAACGTTCATAGTAAAGATAACTCATTGTGTATGCTGTAAAAAAAAAAAAAAAAAGATATCACACACTGAACGGATTAATCAGTGGTAAGAATCTCCAAACGGTGGAGTAAGACAAATAGTACTTGGAAATCATTAAGTAAATTTTCCAGAAAAAATTAAAATGCTTCAGGGTTTTGCATCCATGTTCAGATTAAAGACATCCGTGGAATTGCACCGTGCTGTACGAACACAGGTTCTTCCTTTATCAGCAGGCCACAAATATCCCTCATACCCTTGGCTGTATGGTCACGCAGCCTCGGTAACAGGCTGACACCGCGCTCCGTCTGCCGCGGCCGCTGGACACAGGTCACCCAGGAGGGCGGCGCGAGCCCCGCGCGCTCATTTACCTCAGTGCGGCTAACGAGGGAT
This sequence comes from Eupleurogrammus muticus, assembly GCA_036785175.1. Taxonomy (NCBI): domain Eukaryota; kingdom Metazoa; phylum Chordata; class Actinopteri; order Scombriformes; family Trichiuridae; genus Eupleurogrammus; species Eupleurogrammus muticus. The sequence goes on from JAYKQN010000015.1 coordinate 18,135,513, forward strand.
GACAAACAAGATGAGAAGGACGGGGGGGTGCGAGGCAGCGCGGCGGCAGCCTAACAAGTCCTGTAATTACTCATTCACCACTCTTATCTCCTCCACAGACTCTCCTATCGAACCGGACAGGACACGGCCAACTGTGACACATGCCGGAACAGCGCATGCATTATTTACAGGTTAGTGGTCGCTCCTCCAACGGCACGGGGATCCCGATGTGGCCTGTCCTTCCTCCTTGAGGGAAAGTGAACAGGTGGAGGGGGGGGGGGGGGGGGGGGCAAGACTAATGTGGACGCTGCTAATGACAACGTGGGGACGCTGAATGGGAATCTATACCCGCTCCTTCCCACGTCCCTGCACGCCCCCTTTATTTACTGAAGGGTGCTTAGCGGGTGTAGGGGTGAGGAGAGGAGATGGAAGCTGCGTGAGCACAGGGACACAAAAAGGTGAAATTAATTACCATTCAGGCATCGTGAAATATCATCGCGGCGTGCTGTTGCCAGGCCAACTGAGCCTCTGCATACTGTCAGATTCTGTTCAGTTTGTGACAACCAGCAGCCGTGAGGCCTCCGTCTACCAGGGCACAGAACCATCCGCCCATGAAGGTGCATGCTCTGTGTGTGTGTGTGTGTGCATTATTGTGTAACAGATTAATTGATTGATTTGTCAAAAAACATTACATTGATGTAATTGGACACCATTAATTATTTATTACAGTCTATAGCTTCGCATGATTTTTTTTAATGTATTGAATTTGAATTAGATAAAAAGTTAAGGGATCACCGACGTTGAATTTCTTTATATACATATTCCGTCATCCTCCACTAAAAAAAACTGTCATTTTGTTCAGTTGCATGTCGGAGTGTCACCGTGCAGCATGTGACACCTGATGGCTGTTTAACATTCATCTGCTGAGGACAGAGCGTTTCCCTGCCTCGTATCTGATGTGCGGCGTGGAAAACGCGAAGCCTCCGTCACACACAGACACCGGAGTGGAGTGGACTCTTCAGTGCAACGTTTGAAAGCAAACTATATTTGGGAATACCGTCCGATTCATGGAGCGTTTTAACGAGCGAGAAGGAGGCGACGGAGGCAATTTTAGGATTTTGATGAGATTGTGTGTGTGTGTGTTTTGTCTTCGGTAAAAAGGTAGGACCACAACAGTATAAAAAAACAGGAGAGAGGGGGAAAGACGAGAAAGAAAAGAGATTTAAAGAGCAGGTGAGCGAGGATCAATAAAAGTGTTTTTAGTGGCCACTGCTGTTCCACTCAGTCAGCGTTTCGCCTGCGAACAGCCATTTAAATCATTTTCTATCTACGCCTCTCAATGACTGATAAGCCTCTGGCCAAAACATCGCCCTTAAAAAACAAAAAGGAGCCTCCGATGTTTGAGGAGCGCGTTTAAAGAGACGCGACGGCGACAATCCGCCGAGAGGAAATAAGTGATGGTGCGTGATGCGAAGGACACAGGAGGAGCCCGACGCGGCACGGTGTTATAAAATTAGTCAGCGCCGCCATGTTTAATGTTAACCGTGTGTGATTTGACCCTGTGGGGGGGGGGGGAGGCTCGCTCTGCCTTCTTCCATCTCTCCTCGGCCTGCTGTGCCGGCCCCTCTGCAATCTGTGAGCACGAACCGCAGCCCGATAACAAGTCCACACTTTTACAAAAATCCATTTTTTGAGGCCCTTTTCGTGGAGGGACTCCTGGCGGCTCACAGTGTACCTGCACTGATTACCGCTGTGCTGAGAAAGAGGCGTTTCATTTGTACGTCGCCATGACCTGAATCCTCAATGACGGCTTTAAAATATGCAAAATGCAGGCTGCAATAAAAACTATGATCAAGTGTCCCCATTTGAATATGAGCCAATTATGCGTGCGTGTCAGGGAGTTCGCCGTATCAGCCTCATCTTGATTTGTCTGTCCTGGAAATCCTCAGAGAAAGAAACTGATGCTTATTATATTATATAAAATGGATGGGCCTTAACTTGGCTGGGACTGATAACACAAACTCAACGACAAGCGTCTTCAATCATATCCACATCTCAACCAGACTTCTTGGATCTGCCACAATCAATTGAATCAGAGGAAGCAAAGAAAATAGAAGCTCAATACAAAATAGGAGGCTTTTTTTTTTTTTTTTTTTGGTGGGGTTTCAACTTGATAAAAAGGGATAAATTGATTGTTAAACGGGTGCACGAGTTCTCCTTTAAGAGACACACGCCAGGCATGGTGAATTGTGTTGATTGGACACAGAATCAAATATAGCAGGAGTATTCACACAGGCAGGAGGATTAAAATGGCAATCTAATTACTCAGATCTCCATGAAAACAACCTCTCTGGCGGTGGAGGAACACGTGTGGAGAATAGCTCTCTGCTATCTGTTAGGATTTATCGGGGAGGGGGGGGGTCAAACTCATATGTTTATGATGAGGCCGCTCCCATGACCAGAATGGACATTTGGGCCCATAAATCATTTTAACACGTCTCAGCAGGGAGGCCGCCGTGCACTCCGCGGCGTAATCTGGGAATTTAACGCGACTTCGCGGGACCCGAGCTGATCATCGATACGAATGTGTGACGGAAATTGATGAGATGGGAAAAAAAAAATGAGTGGCCATACTTTGACCTTGCGTGTTCGCCCCCCTCGTGGCGGGTGCAGGCGCAGGCGCAGAGGAGGTGAATTTTATGAAATATGCTCTATGTAGGATGATAGGTGTGACTGGATCGATACGTTTCTGTAGTTTATGGGCAGGGTCTTCAAACAGAATAGCCAAGCTGCTGCGTTCCCCCGTCTCGTCTGATCTCACTTTTCCACACGCGGAGCCATCTTGAAATCCGTGTCTCTGTTACATTCTCCTCTCCCATTTTCTTCAGGAGATGGTATCGCTGACGCGTCTAACGGCGTCCCTGCGAATGAACTTGGGGATCAGTACAACGGGCATGACATTGAAACAGAACAGGAGGGGAAAACTGGATGAAAAGATTATTGCGATTCGTTCCGTCTTTGCCAGGTGATGTAATATCTATTACGGGTAAGGTGAGCGGAGGGGAGGGATGACCGGAAAATAAAAAGAAGAAAGAGGGAAAGAAAGAAAAGTCTGCGTGCAAGCAGACTGAGACAAACAAAGGGAAGAAGCGAGACAGACGGGGGATTTAAAAAGCATTCCTCTCATTTCAGGACCACAGGCATTAAGTCGTGACGCGCCTTGACGCAGAAAACCTTGTAATCTCATTTTCCTCACACTGCATTCATGTGGGCTAATGTGCTGATAAAACACTGAGATGCATTTAAGCGGCCGCGATGAGGCGAGCTGACGGGACTGGGCGCCGCTGTGCACAACGGACGGTCCTCACGTCCCATCGGTTCAATTCCGCCATTAACTCGCGTGACTTGTGATTAATTCAGAAACAGGGAAGCGCGGCTGATCATTAAACTAATCTGATGGTAAAATATTCTTTGGCTAACGCTGCGCAGTGCAAATAGATAGTAAATCAACAAAGAAATGGGTGTTTAAAAGGAGGGGGGGGGGGATCACCAATCTATTGTGCAAGGCTATGAAAATCAATTAAGCATCGCTAAAGGCTGCGGAGCTGATTACATTATAACATATGGAAATTACCCAGCATCACGGCTCTGCTCGGGGAAGGATACGTCTCTTTCTGTAAGAAACGCGGTGGCATGCTGGTTGCCATGGCTACAGGAGTGATCCCTGGCAGGACGGAAACTGTGGAGGGACAGTTTTCATCGATGAATTTAGGAGAATCATTTCTGGAGGAAACACCACGCCACCATAATAATGCGGCCCTAACTCTTCTCCAACACTACTTTGCAAGTTGCCTCGCAGGTTTGAGCCGTCAGCGTGTTGGAACGGTATTAAAAGTAATAATGGTAGTTATAGCAATGTTCCATATTTATTTATATTTATGTGCAATGCAAATGAGATGGTGAATGATTTAACGGGGAAACTGAAAATCTTTCATGCAGGACCCCCCACGTGCCTGGTTACTGCTGCTGTGATGACTTACATCATTTCAGCTTGTTAATAATCATCAGGTCTGATCTCAACCGGCAGAGCGTTACAACAGAGACGCATTTTTAAGACGTGGCGTGAGAAATGACGTACTAGCTTCTACATATCTTTGTAGTCCCGCCCACTTTTAGGATCAGGGTGTAGGATCACTATGTTTTAATAATCGAGAAACACATTGTTGTGCATTGAGCAGCGGTTGTGTTATTTTTATTTAACATTTCTTTAATATTTGATCTCATTCAGTTGTGCACCCCCCCCCCCCTTTTGATTTGGGGGGCTTCACTTTTCACTTCCAGCTGAAAAATAGAAACTAAAATGTAAATGTGCGGAGCATGCAGCAGGAACCGTGACAGATTCATAAGGAGACGCTGATAACTGGGCCGCGTAGAGACTAATAAATCTTTCATTAAAAGGCCTTTTGAGGATGTTTCAAAGATGTGATGATTATCTTTTCACTCTGTTCCTTTTTCAAATGAACACCCCCCCCTTTTTTCTCTATTCTCTGCGACATTAACATTTTTCCCCTGTTCTGCTGTCCCCCAGCCACAGGCTGCTCTACCTCCGCTCAGCTTCTCCTGCCGTTTTTTTTGGGCACGAGCAGCAAATTTAATTAAGTGGCAGATTCTGCTTTGCAAAAAAAGAGAAGATAAAAACTGAACAGCCACCAGAGAGACTGTTGTTCTGCGAACATCACAAATTCCACAGGTTGTTCAAACATGTGCACTGACGCTGGTTTCATTAGGCCTGAAAAAGAACACAGAGAGCGTCGAGCAACGATCCATACAACGACATCCGTGTCAACATGTCGCAGGACGTGTTTACCGAATAGTTGGGACGTACGAGCGGGGCTTTCAGAGGGAACTTTTTAACTTCTCGGCGTGGCGTTGTACGCTCGCTGCCATTTACTCAATATCTGCGGCCGATGTTTAAACACATCAGTGCCACAGTAAACAACAGCAGACGGGGAACGACCTCGTCCGTAAATCAACAGCATCGACCATTTGCTAAAACACTCTAAAAGGTTCTATATTGTAGGCTTTTATCAATAATATAAATATAATATATATAAAATCTAAACTTCTTCATAATAATAAAAAAAAAAAAAACAATTAAAATCTCATTTTCTCCACTATACGACTTTAAAACGGCCTGTGTTAAGGTACCAAATGATTCAGTCGTGTAGTTGGGGAAGTAATGACTTTTCTCGCTTTCTGTCATCACAGGAATGGCCAGGAGGGATTTCAGTCTCAGTGCTGCTTTTTCCTCTTGACGGCACTGGCAGCGAACGATGTGCTTCTTTTCTCTTTGGTAAACGTCTGCGTGTCCGTACACAGCAACGACCTGCAGCCCAGGATGCACAGCAACGGCGGCTCAGGAGCATTAGAGGCTTACACTGAATAGCGAGGAAAATCCCATCACAGAGATAGTGTGTGTGTGTGTGTGTGTGTGTGTGTGTGTGTGTGAGAGAAATACAACCAACACAAAATGAGAGTGTTCAACTATAGTTATTCTCAAAACGCCCAAACCAGTGACACCACGCTGCCGTGTTGCTGCAGGAATTCCGCTGGTTAATTGCGTGAACTTGTGTTGGATTATAGAAGACATCACGATGTGCATCCCAAGGATGCTCACTTTTTCAGTGTTCCTATTCACATGGCAAATAAGGAACATGTATTGGTGGCGTAACTACAGACGTGTCAATTCAGAATTTAGGTCAATTTATGTTATACATAACAGTACAATTGTCTTTTACTACGGAAATACTCAAATCAAAACTTTTACAAAAAGACCAAACTAACTCAAATCAGTAAAGAAAGAAAATATGCTAAATAATCTAAATTATCTGCAATACAAAATCCAATGATTAATGACATTGCAGCTAAAAGATCAATTATTTCTCCATAAAACCAAAGAAATCAGAGAATCATTACAGGACATGATGTTATAATATTTTCCGTAAGATGTTTTAAAAGGTCCCTATTTTATAGCTGCAAAAATGGCTCAAATCTAAATAAAATATCAAAGTCCTACTATTTATATCACTATTTTATTGTCATGATGATATGAATATTGGATATATATTGACTGGTAACAGTAACTTTACACACATGATGTTTAAATATGAAGCCTAATGTCATAGTTCATAGGGGCCCTTCATTATCATAAGAAATATAAAATTGACAGTGAAAGGAAGGTCGCTTTTGGAGCAGAGGGAATTTCATTGGCCAAACTTAAGGGAGCATTCTGAGCTTCACAGGGAGGGGGGGGGGGGGCCGAGCCGATCCATAATGTGAGGAGGTAAATCCTGAAATCAATTCCAAATTCGATTGTAGGAAGGCTTAAGGGGGCGGAAAAAAATAAAAAGGTATTGAATTAGGAAATTACATGTCCCAACATGTACAGTACGTATTGATACACACGTGCACATAAATGTACTTCACACAAACTCCAGTGGATTTATACGGCTGCAATTACCAACCGGTGATTTATTGCCAATTAGCCGCAGTGTTCTCGTCCTTGGGTAAAGGCCTGAGTCAAACAAACGCAAAGTGCTGAGTGCCTGGTTCCGCATCCGACTTAACGTACACTAAGTCACTGTCAGACGGCCGCACTTACATCTGTTCGCCTGCAATCGATGCCAGGGGCATCAGGACCGTGATCAAGGCTGCCCGACGTTAAGGCAACACCCATTCTGACATCGTGCTCGTCCTAAAAACGGTCGGATACGGGGAATGGGAACCATTATCTGGCTGTTCTACGTTACCTTTTAACACAGTGCAGCATTCCTGAAATGTTGTCTGATTGGCTGATTTGATTGGCTGTGAATGGCGGCGTGTGCATTCCTCTGTGGATTTGCCGTTGCATGCACATATCTAAACACGTTATAATCAAACCGCTATTTAAAATCTCACATTTTTACGATGCAGGACTATTGCGTTAAAGCAGGCCGCCCAGACCCCTGGTCGCTCTCTGTGGTAAACGGCGGCACGCACGAAGTTGATCCTGATGCCGTTACGTAAGCTGGCCCGTCTGAGCCCCCCCCCCCGCCCCTGATTGACTGGCTGGAGGAGGCTTTAGCAGATTAGAGTGCCTCCACACTTACCAGCGCGGGGGCTGTAATCTGGGTTTCACTTAGCGGGACCTGGTCGTCAGACGTGTGTGTGGGCGTGGGATTACACAACGATGGCTGGTCCAGATAAACCGCCCTGGAGGGGGGGGGGGGGGGGCTGTTTGTGAGTTATCCCCGTTACCTTTTCAGCAGCTGTAATATTATTCAGGGATCAAAGCGACGCGATATGAACTAAAATCCTTCAAGGTTCCCGTCAATACCCGGGCTCTGATCTCGCTGTTAGCAGAGCATACGATCCCCCGGTTCAACGCTGCTCGCTGGGCGAAAAATACTAATGGGCTTCCCAAAATGCAATAAGAATGCAAAAAAAAAAAAAAGAAGGCGGGGATAAAAAAGGCATCAAAATTGGGGAGATTTTGCTGGAAATGTGGGTCACTCTGCAGGATGAGCAGCGCTGGGACAGACGCCTGCGCAGGGGTCAAATGAGAACAGGCCACGGGAAAAAAAAAGAAAGAAAAAAGGATGGAGGCTGGAGCCTGGCAGACAAAACATGTCAAGATTAAAAGAAGCACGGAGCAGGAAAAGAATCTTTAGAAGCTTTGTTGACGCTATGACTCATGTTTTCATTCATTCGTAAAAGTGCAGGACGAAGGGGAGAAGTGCTTCAATGTGACTCATCAGCAAACATCTCGATAAACTCCTTTCTTTCTTTGTTTCTCTCCCGCAGCGTGGAGCTGGACTTCAAGCAGCAGGAGGACAAGCTGCAGCCGCTGATGAAGAGGCTCTGCCCCGCGGACGGCGGCCAGTTCGCCCTGCTGGCCTACCCCCAGGAGGCCTTCACCTCCACGCCCAAACGCAAGTCCAAAGCCGACTCCAAGAAGCACGCCCGCTGGAAACTCTGGTTTCTGTGAGAAAACAAAAAACACAAAAAAAAAAAACGGAAACGGAAACGGACCCGTCTCCGCCCCCCTCGCCCGCCAACGCACAGGATTAACGCGCCCATCGGTTTTTCAGTTTTTTTGGATTTCTTTTTTTTTTTTCTTCACCCGCAGCTCTCTGACTTTTCATGTGTAATGTGGATGCGTGATGGGACACACACAAAAAAAAAAAGAAAAAAGATTATTTTGAACACATTTCTTTAAAACGTGGGGTGAAATGACGACATATTTGGAGATCAGCGAGGCGAGAAGACGAGAAAAAAATCAATTTTTCCTCTATTTGCATATATTTTTCTAGCCGACGTCCCGTCGTGACGATTCAGAGACCGTCATTTCTACTCATCGGCGGGGATGGCGTTCGTCTTCCCGGCCTCCAGGAGAGGTTCGCCGTACCGCAAAGCACAACTAACACTGTTCAGGATACATTTTTCTCCAGAATAATTGGGGAAAAAAAGAACTATTTTGAGTATTACTCACACGTGTAGATTAACACACCTGGAAACGAAAACCGTGAAAACACCTGAAGACGTGACGGACAAAGGAAACGAGGATGTTTCTTTGGATGATCACCTTTCTATCCACCGCTAAAACATCTGACTTTGAAGTAAAGAATGAATAAATTACACTTATTTTCTTAATAACATTTGCAAAGTTAGACGTCAATGTAATTTTTTCTTTTTTATATAAATATATATCTATCTACGTTCACCTTAAAGTTTAGTGGAATATATTTATTGAGCTGCAGTAAAAAGGGGGGGGGGTGTGTATTTAAAAAAAAAAAAAAAAAAAAAGTAGAGTGCAAAAGAAGTTTCAGATTAATTCACATTTTCAGACACACACACACACGCGATTATAGATCCTTCATCGCTCCGTGGGTTCCCAGCACACTGCGTCCGCTCCCAGAAGCCGAGCCGGGACTGAATGCGCCACCGCTGATCACAACCAGGGCAACACAGTGCAGGGTGGCAGGGCGTAGGCCTCGCATGCTTTTTACAACCCCACGATTTTTGCAGGATCTTTTCTAGCTTTTCAAGAGACGATTTTTAAAGAGAATGTTGATTTTTTCCCCCTCTTCTCATCTCTTCCCATCTATTGGACTACAGTAAAAACTCCTGTAGTGACTCCATACAGGGTTCAAACAATGTGTATATAATAATTGCAATTACTACAAACACATATTTACTATATAGCATCAAATAGGGCTAATACCAGTTTTAACAAGTGGCAAAGCAGCCGATATTAATGAAAACATTTACGTTAGCAGCGCCTGCAGGAGCGTTAAACCCAAATCACTCTCAAAGCCAAAAACACTGCCCCAAAAACAGGAAACAGTCGTTTCAAAGGGGACGGTAGAAGCATCTTTACGTTCAGTCTGACACTCCACGCGCTGCTTCCTGCTGGCGACACGTGACCTACACCTCCACTCTTGTACATGCACATTTGATTTCTTTCAGTAATTATACTGTAGCATCAAGAAAGAACTAGATGTTTATCTGTACCTTAAAAGAAGTGCAATTGATTTATTATGTGCAATACTGTGTATTTTATACTGTTTTTAAGAAAAAAAAGAAAAAAAGAAAGATATTTAATATGAAAAAATCTGAAAAATAAAAACACACATCTCCGTAAACTGAGTATCATTTGCTGCAGATATTAGTTAAAGGGTCAGGCTGCCCGTTCTGGAACACTTTTCTCCATTATCGCTAGTTTATCCCTGGTATGTGGCGTCTGTGGATGACCCACAGTAACCAGGACGTTGTCCCTAAACGAAAGAAATGTTCGATAAAAATCAAATTATGTTCACTTCCAACTAATCAGTGATGGAGGCAGAAAGCTCAAGACGAGGACACACGAAAATACAAAAACTACCCACACGGATTTTATTTAATGAAATGGTTTCACTACGTTTTATGTGACCAGAAAACAGCAGCAATACTGAAACAGAGATCCACTCTGCTGCAGCCGAGCTGCACGAGATGAGAGCAGAGTGAAACGGAGGGACCAGCATTTCGTAACACACCTCCCAACCAGTTTACAACTCCAAGCACGGTGGCCTGCCCTTCCTCGGTTTAACGGGGGCCGGGAGACCTTCAGGCGCGTGTGTGTGTGTGTGTGTGTGTGTGTGAGTGAACTCATGAGGTGAAGCTGGAGGGAACCAGGGCCTCAAAGGGGCAGAGTCACCCTCACGTGGACTCAGGGAGCTCTAGGAACCAGAGTCCCTCCAGGGCTCCCCCCCCCCGCTGCTCATCTCGCCCACAGCAAGGCCATCTGCACACAACACACACACACACACACACACACACACACACACACACACACACACACACACACACACACACACACACACACACACACGCTGTGAAGCTTCACATCTCACTTTCCTGACATGTTACCGTTAACGACACGTTAACGACAGCAGAGTTTCACACCGCGAGCACACGTCTGACATGGGGGGGTCACAGGGTCAATGATCCCAAGAGCCCACACGGTCAAACATCTCAGGAGAGGACAGGACAGGACAGGACAGGACAGGACAGGAGAGGACAGGAGAGGACAGGAGAGGAGAGGACAGGAGAGGACAGGAGAGGAGAGGACAGGAGAGGACAGACAGGACAGGAGAGGACAGGAGAGGACAGGAGAGGAGAGGACAGGAGAGGACAGACAGGACAGGAGAGGACAGGAGAGGACAGGACAGGGCAGGAGAGGACAGGAGAGGACAGACAGGACAGGAGAGGAGAGGACAGGAGAGGACAGACAGGACAGGAGAGGAGAGGACAGGAGAGGACAGGAGAGGAGAGGACAGGACAGTAGAGGACAGGAGAGGAGAGGACAGGACAGGAGAGGACAGGAGAGGACAGGAGAGGAGAGGACAGGACAGGAGAGGACAGGAGAGGACAGGAGAGGACAGACAGGACAGGGCAGGACAGGGGAGGACAGGGGAGGACAGGACAGGACAGGAGAGGACAGGACAGGGGAGGACAGGACAGGACAGGACAGGACAGGAGAGGAGAGGACAGGACAGGAGAGGACAGGAGAGGACAGGGCAGGAGAGGACAGGAGAGGACAGGACAGGAGAGGACAGGACAGGAGAGAACAGGACAGACAGGAGAGGACAGGAGAGAACAGGACAGGCAGGAGAGGACAGGAGAGGACAGACAGGACAGGAGAGGACAGGAGAGGACAGGAGAGGACAGACAGGACAGGACAGGACAAGAGAGGACAGGAGAGGACAGGACAGGAGCAGCGAGTGAGTGATAAGTGCAAGTTTGAGGCATTATGATGCAGTGCCATATCTCACTATGCTTCTTTTTGTGTGAGAGCTCTGCAGCAGTCTGACCAGCAGGAGAGAGGAGGAGGAGAAGGAGGGAGGGGGGGTTCTGGGAGAAATATTTGGACTGAAACAGATAGACAGAGAGATCAAGAGAGCGAGCGACGCACAGAGACGAGGATACAAAGAGGTCTCTGAACAGACGTCCGCGTTGCCGTGTATTCAGGCGCTGGGTGCATGCAGCAGAGAGAGAGGGGGGGGGGGGGGGGGGGGGGGGGGCTCCTATAGCCGGTCAGCCCCATACTGTCAATCAATACGGCTACCGCCCCCCCCCCCCCCCCCGCAGCTCTCCTCTCCGCTCATTCTGCACACTGCAGGAAAATCTGCAGGAGAACCCGAGACGCACAAGCACAACCTGTTGTTGGTCGGCGCGGCGCTCGATGAGATCATCTGTGTGGAAACATTTACAATTCATACGCACGTAGCTTTGACGTTCAGCCATTCACCGTATGAATGTATAAATGGCCAGTATGGTCAACGTAAGAATTTTTTTTTTTAGTCTTTTACATAAATAACTGATGACTGCTTAGGTTGAACAAATCTGACAAATTTGACAAATCAATTAATGGTTTTTTTTACAATCAATAGATTAATTGACGATGAAAAGTAAGGGTTAATTGCAGCCCTGCAGAGCTCATCCAGGATGCAGCTATCCACAGGAAACGCGTTTCAAGGGCATAAAGGTAGAACTTGGTATTTCCCGCAGGGACGGCCAAAATGTTTCTGCTACTATCCTAATGAAACTATATCGACAAGGACTCGTGTGAGGGTGGACATGAATATCAAGATCAAGCCCGGGATGGGCCGGGCCATTCATCAATATTACAAGGATATCGTGACAGAGATATACTCCTCTGGTCTTTGCTGAACATTTTCTCACTACTATACTATATTAGAATATTTGCATTTATCCACACAAACATTGCTGCAACATCGGTATCCACTGCTCGGTTGTCCAACACGGCGCCGTCGCCGCGATCCTTCTCATCAACATTCTTTGTCCTCCGCCGCCGGGAGAGAGGAGAGAGGAAATAGAGGAGCAAGGCGGGAGATGGAGTAGACCCGTTAATGCATAAATCTGAGGGCGAGCGGCCGCCACTCAGCAGAACAAGGTCGGTGGTTGGCTGCTGGCGGCGTGCAGTCTGCCTGCAGAGTAGGCAGCGGCGCCCACGGGCGACAACAGTCCTTTGATTAGAAAAGCTACGACACTTTTATCAGCGCCGCCTAACACGTCACCGCTTTAAAAAAATAAATAAATAAATAAATTTCCACCCGGCCGATCATTAAATAATGATTTCGGGGACATGCTTCCCATGCTGCCTCTGCTCTCCCCAGCACGCCGATATGATGGCGTTTGAATAAAAGCTCCCGTCCTGCGTTTCAGATACGCGCGGCTTTGATGTGACCTCCGTGTCCCGCCGCGCTTTAAAGAGACGCCGCACGCTGATGCTAAACATTATGGAAGTACTTAGAAATGTCAGGGCAGTCGAGTACGGCGGCGTGGTCGCCGTGCAGGCAGCAGCTGGACGGCGGCGGGGGTCAAGAGGGACGATAAAAGCGAGCTATGGGAAAGGTACAGTCAAGGGCAGCTGCAGCGCATATCCAGCTATAAAGCATGGAGCTGTGAATGGCGTGATGCTGTGTGTCCTACTTCTGTGGACTTTTTTTGGCGAAAAACAAATCTTTATCATCATTAAAAGTTAAAATCCCATAATGCCATTGGCACGTGCCATTTAGAGCCTTAGGTTCGAGCTGTGGTTAGAGCAGCCTTTTTATGCTATTACTTCATATCTGGCTACTGAATAATAAAAGAATCTATTCCAACAATAATCTTTTACTGTTACAATCCCATAGATTTGTGCATCACAGCGCTGCTCCTCATGTTTCCAGTTGTTTGAGTACAATTCAAAGATTGCAGCCACAGATTGTGCAGCCAAATAAAGAACGTATTGTAATGTCACTTGAAAAAACACATTCTAAGATGTTACCGCTACTGATTTATTCCTCACGCTAACACAGGCCAAAACGTCTCACTCCTAAAACAGGTTCACAGACCCTCAGGAAATCCCAGCACCATCACTATCTAACAGAACAGAATCTGGGCCTAAACTCATTCATTTAACGATAAAAAACACCAGATCATTGGACTATACAGGAAAAAGTACAATGTAAGAGAGTTATAATGAGTCCAGTTCTACTTGGCCCGTGCAACATGGACATTTAAACAGCAGCAGCCACTAGTATGTGTGTGAGGCGTTCAGGTCTTATGGGTAAAGTGCTGCGTCGACCTCCAGACTGCATGTGAGGCGTTTTTGAAACATCGGTAAGCCGTAGCTTCACCAGAGATCCCTCACGTGAGGGGTTTACTGAGCACCGCCAAACTGTAAACTTCTGCTACTTACTGATTCTCTGCATGTGAGGCACTGTCCTCTCTGGGTGTGAAGAAATACCCGCTCTGAGACACTAAAGCTAAAGAGGGGGAGGAAGTTAATGGGAGTCCTAGACCCCCTCCGGGCGGCTTTCTGGCGATAAAAGGGGCAGCGGGGAGGCCTCAGCTCCACTCTCAGCTTCATTAGCCTAAGATTATGCGGTGCAATGCATGCCGGCGATCCGTTGCACAACGAAGCTGGTGGTGCATTGCTAAAATACCTTTAGATAGGGAGAGAGAGAGAGAAACAAAGAGAGCTGCAGTCCTACGGCACTGCACCGCAACTTAGAAAGATGCAGTGTGAGAGAGAGACTGAAGAAGAGTAACACAGGGGACACAGGGGACAAAGGACGAATGCTGCAAACGTATTACAGCGACACAACCACACGCCATGTGTGAGAATTCCGTGTACTGTTGCCTTTATTAAATCACTCCCTGCTCGTGTGGCGCAGTGACTGGTGATAAAAATAAATAAGCGCCTATTAAAACGGCTAATTCCATTTCCCGCCGCTTACCGGATAGATGCACACATACGATAAACGCACAGGACGCCATGGCAGTAAGAGAAGCTGCACATGTGCTCAAAAGTTTGCAAACACTTGTAAAGTGTGCACATACATGCACGTCATGGATGGAATGATTCGAACAGAAGAAATCATGCGTTTTGGCTTCTTTGCACACATTGATTATAGGTCTTCTGGACCTATGACAAAGTTTGCTGGGTCAGTAATATTCATGCGGCGACTTGAATTACCAATTTCGCTGACGCAGGAGGAAAGCGGCGTCAATCAAATTCCCTTTGTGCCGCGGCCTTTTAATTTCCTGTGAGTGATTATGATTGACTGCATGTGGTGACCTCTCTGGGTCCGTTTGAGACACGAGTCAGCACGGGCCTGAGGAAGCAGCAAGTCAGGGAAGAAAGCTACAGCCCCTAACATCAACAGCAGGATTAATTAAAAGTTTATGCATGACACATGATACCTACCATCAAGCATGACTGTTATAAGTAAATGAAACAATAAAGGAGGAGGATCAATGGCACATTCTTAAGGAAATCCTATGTAGGTAGTTTATATAAACCTTTTTTTCTACAAATGTACACACTTTAATATGATTGGTACAATATTTGCATGATGTCCACACAGCTCAGCCATAAAAGCAGCTGTAATTGCCTTAATGCAAACTACAATACCCAGCTCTGTCTGTCAAAGTCACCTCACAAGCTGCATGCAGCTGTAATGAATACGAGCGTCGACAGGATGCGAGAGGATGCGTCAAAGAATACAGACGTTGACATTCATTGGACTCATGAAAATGGATGAAGGCGTCGCCGCGCGCATCAGGCAGACGGCGAGTTTCTGTGATGGCTGATAAGTGCATTAATTGCTGCCGAGCTCTGGCTGCGCGTGTGATTGGGAGGAGGATGCTAACCGCGGTGGAGCGGGGGGCACGGTGATTAGATTACAGCGGAGAGCATCGCAAATGTTCTAATAAGTGAGGGATCTGACACGCAAACAGCGGAGAACGAACACATAAACGTCCGCGAGAGCGAAACACACACACACACACACACACACACAACTGGCGAGAGAAAGATATGAGCAGATCAAAGCCACTACTAGATTGAGGTCGTGTGAAAGCGTTCTGCCAAGGTAGACTTTACCTTTAATGATAGCTTTGGAATGGAATTGGAGTTGCAGTGGGCCTATGGGAGTCAATCTGAGTGTGTGTGTGGTTGTGTGTGTGTATGTGCATGTGTGTGTGTGGAAAAAAAAAACAGACCACTGATGGAGAGAGAGCGAAGGGTTGTGGCGTGGAATCAGACAGGACTTACGATGTGAGGGGAATCGCGGCCCATGGAAATGACGGTTCTGTTAACGGTCCGCAGCAGCTTCTCCATGATGATCTGGACGTGCCACTGGGTGGGGCCCTGCAGAACACACACACACACACACACACACACACACACACACACGTTTGCAGTGACTTATTTTGTAATGACATGTTTTTTTATTTCCCGACACAATCTGCTCCTTCACTTTCCCACACTGACTAAAACACACCTGACAGAACATACATTATTTACATAAAAGCATTTAAAAATGCAGAGGGGGAAAAAAAGAGCAGCTTCTACCACTGGCTGCAAAATATCGTTTTTCTGAAATGCATTCTGTGCCGTTGAGGCTGCTACTAATGTATAATTTGTGAATTCCATTCTCTTTAAAGAATGACAATGCGAAGTGGTTTAAGAGCACTCCTCTCCAACAAACAGTAAATGCCTGCTCCACGGTCCATGGCAAACCACAGATTCCTCAGAATTATTTATACTCCTCTTCTACTACAAAGAGCCTTCAAAAACTTTAAATCCAGAGGAAGCTTTGAGGGCATTCGGTGCTAAGGGACCTGACAACTATGATTTATACATTGAGAATCCTACCTTTTCGAAGGGGGGAAAACACCCACGGGGGCAGCTGCACCGTTGTTATATGTGGAACAAATTTCCCTTTTCTTGCCTATTAGTGAATTTGAGTGAGAACAGGGCTGCTTCTCTACCCCCTCTACCTGTCTGTGGGGACGAATCTGGCTCTGCGGCATCGATATATAGAAAACTTTCAATAATTTACGCGGCTCGTTCGGCGGGTGAAGAAAACAAATCGCACAGAGCGCGTATCAGCTTCCTACACAAAACCCAGTGCACAAAGAAAAATCTCTATTCAGAAACATACAATTAAATCCTTATTTCTTACAAGATATATATATATATATATATATATTTATTTCCTAATACGGACAGAGTGTTTTTCGTGCCGCATCGACGTGCACAATCAATTCCCGCAAAGTGTGTTGCCGACGTGCCGAACGGATACGAGAGCGAGAGGCAGCGAGCGGGAGTTAGTGGATAATCCCTGGCAGAGAGGAGTGTGGGAGGCCTGGGCCGTGGTGATCAACGGAGAGGGGAGTCTGAGAGGGCCTGGGGGAGGACATCAGGAGTCTGGGCAGGGAAGGGGATGAGGCGGCTGAGTGTGTGTGTGTGTGTGTGTGTGTCTGAGACTGAGTATGATGCATGTGAGCGCTTTTGTGAAATACAAGGCGTTGAGAAGCTTGTGACATATGGTTGATAACTGCCAAGCAATTGCTGTTTGATTCATGATTAATTGATTTTGCTTTGAGTGGCGACATATGTAGCTCTGAGTTTGACTTCAATGACTCATTTATATATATATATATATATTATAAAATAAAAATAAGCCAGGGGTAAAGAGGAGCTCGTCACCACTGAAAACGGCCTCCAGCCTTCCTGGGCAATGAATTACTCAGCACAGCCAGCCTTCACCTCAGTAAATTAAAAATGCTAAGAAAATGGGCTCATTTCAGGTCACGCGGGGCAAAAAAAAAAAAATTAATTAAGTGCAGCCCACTGATTAATAGTTTTCCTGTAACTTTACCAGATGTTCTTCTTCCTCGGTAACTGAGGGAGATAAAAAGAAGTCCGTAAAGCCGCGTTCCTCACCACATCCCTCCTGTAGAGCACCTCCAGGATGTCGCTGAGCAGCTGGCAGCAAGGCTTCGGCTCCTCCCGCTTCTCCAGGTGGAACTTCAGCTGGTCCGTCATCAGCGGCAGGAGGATTTCGCGGCAATCTGCGGGGGACAGCGGCGGCGATTACGAACGTTCAGATGAGGGATGGCGCCGGGCGGCTGCCGCCGATCCAGGGGAGCGCAGCTTGCTAATTAAAACACTGTACACAATGAATTTATTATATTATAATGACTGTGCTGCACCACGAACAAAAGGCAATTAGAGCCATAAACATGTTTGGAGCACATCCGTGCAAAAACCTCTAGTGTAGTGGCCCAACATCCCATCATCATCATCATCATCAGGTGCTGAGAAACCCTGAAGTACCTCACCTTCTTTTGCTGCGTCGCACAACAAAGACTGTTGTTGTACGAGTTAGATTTAAATAAGAATCTATGTCGCCTTTGCACCCAGAAGCATAAAATAGCGGCAGACATTCACGCCTGCAAACAGGTGAAAATCACGACTTCAAAGGTTTGATTAACTCCAAAAGAAGACGCACACATCCAAAAGAGTTCAGCTGTTGTTGACGGAAACATCAAAAAGGGAAATTTCCATATGCAGCGGGTAGGAAATTTGGTTGGCGATTGGACACGGAGGACGGTAATGATAAAGCAGGCAGCGCGAGTCGCCTCATGGAGGGCGAACCCACGGCGGTCTGCCGTAGCATTAGCATATTTTTTATTAAACCTTCAGATTCCAATTTTAGTGGCTGTGCGTTCACCGAGGGTGGGTCACACTTAAAGCCTCGGGACAAATATTGGAGTTGGGTTGGTGCAATTACAACACTATAGGTTAGAGGAGCTTCTCTTGACTTAGGGAAAATTAAGCAATCGTAGAAGCTGGAGACATTACAGTATGCACACCAAGATGGTGGTGCTAAAACAAAATCCTGGTGCTCAGAAAAGGAAGCATGCGCGCACATTTCTTTAAAATAGAAATTCTAATGTCATGTCAACTAATCAGGAGACGCTGATTAGCTTAAAGGCTCCCATAGTGATCACCTCCTCTAAGGACATAACACGTATGTGTTTCTGACAATATGACTAAAAGCAGGGAAAGTAGCGAATGCCATAGGATTTACAGCTCTAAATACGGATACAGGTTCTGTGACATACCGTGAATTACACATAAAAACACATTTCAATCATTTAACAGAGCGGTTGTTTATTTGAGACCAGGCAGTTATTAGGGACATGGTCAGAAATTCCTTCCTGACAAAAATCTTGCACAGAAAAACTGGAAAAGTACGGTATTTACCTAAATTCTTTTTATTACACCAGTATGACTACAATCTAACTTATTGACTGAATTTTTGTAAAGTGAGATTGCGGTGCTGCAGTTAAACACACGGCCGCATATATTACCACAGAAAGTTAGAATTTCATGTCGTACATTCTATTTTTTCTTGGCTTTCAACAATTAAGCAATATTAGCCAAGAGGGGGTGTTCTCTAAGGTCATTTAAGTGGGAAAATGATGTGGTTTGTGAGCGTTTATTTGTAACCAGCGGTTATTTATCATAATACACACCGGCTGTTAAGTGAAACTCGACTATTATCGGGTAATTTACGGCACGTTCTAGGTTTGCATATGTTGACAGGGAGCATTTGAACCTATAATAACCATTTAGCACAGCAGCTGTCATTGTGCGGAGTGCAGAAATCCTGCATCTCCCCGAGCGAGCGGCTTTGGCAGATTGCCCCCTCTGGCTGGAGGAGTTACATGTTGCAGGGGCTGCACAGCCCTGCTCGGATGCGATGCGGCGTGTGTGCCGCGTTGCCTGTGCAGATGGTGTTTTTTATGTTCAGAGATTCATTGTTCGAGCGCTCTCTTTGTTTGTAAAGCATATGTTTGCCTGCAGGGGGTGAACTAGGTGGATTGTGCATCATCAGAATGAATCGGATGGATTCAAATTTGGACTTTTGTGTATCCAACGTTGTTTCTGAACACAAGTGGAGCGAGGGGAGGAACACTCATCACCTGCTAAAGGCCACTATTCACTGCACAATGACACGCAATCTCTCTCATACACATGAAAAGGCCTATTTTGCCTTTTTTTCCAGTTCAATGTAAACATTTTAATGGTCTATTCATACACATGACCAAGCTCACAGATAGGCCTGTAGCAGCAATACAGTCTGCCTTCTTACACACTCCCCGTATCGCTCACTAAGAGCACTCATCGCTGTGAAACACCGAGAGGCTGAAATTGCATTCCAGGAGAGAGAGAGGGACAAGAACAAAAGCCGAGCGCACTGATTGATCTCATCGGCGATACGGCGGCCAACTACAGCACAACAGCACTCTTCAAATAACAATCTTTCTAATGAGCAGCCTGCTCTAAACGGCCACCCCTGCTACGGATGTCTGTTCACGATCGATGCCGATTCTCCGCTTTACAGATAATGTTACCGATCAACAGGGACCCAAAAAAAAAATAAATAAAAATGATGCCATTACTCATCAGGACACACAAACATAAAGCTTCGCCAGTTGTCCATAAGGCTCGAGGGCGGACAGCGGGACGGAACAAATGACGCGTGAATTATGGGAAACCCTGGTAAACAATACACAGACGCACTGAACATCGATGCAACATGAGTCGACATTATCCGCCCCTTTTCCAAAGAAAACCACATGTAAAATTGAACAAAACGATGAATCGGGGCTGAACAATTGATCAGAGAAGGAATGTGTCAAAATGCCATTTTTAAATTCAATATTTGCAGAGATGCTCGGCCTAAAAGATCTTTATTTGATACGAATCCCTGCAAAAACAAAAAAAACACACCATGATCGTTTCAATTAAAAATTTGAAGAAACCACTGGCACAGATTTAGCCTCAAAATGTGGACATATTCCAGTAAAAATTAAAGTTAAATGACTAGATAAGAAGCAGAAGCTGAAGCTAGAGGCACCAACGACGACTCTACTTGCAAAAGGTGCCAACAAATGTCGGAACTGGAATAATTATCTGAGCAAACCTCTACAAAGATTTGAGCATCTTAGGCGAAAAATGACTGAATATCACTCACTTCATTTATTAAAAAAAAAAAAAAGTGATTTATTTAATTGTCCAACTTTGGCTGGGTAATTAATAACACGTCGCTCTGTAATGTGACAAACTCAGAACTCATAATCGTTATTGCTTCACACAGACTTTTTAGTTCAATTTTTAATGACTCAGTCAATGATTACTGCCTCAATTACAGCAGTCTAGCAAATATCACATAACTATTGGGCTTTTTTTAATGTTTTTTTTTTATTTTTAATTCCTAATGGAAAAACGATTATACAGAAGTTTCTGCTCGAATGAAATGCATTAATGAAAAAGATGTTTTTTTTTATATTTAAATATATATATACTGTATAAGAGTGTTTATCTGCATTAAAAAGAAATATCAAAAACAAATGAGAAATGGGGAAAAAAAAAAGGATAACGAAGACTAAACTTTTATAGCCAGCGCGAGTCCTTTGTGGTTGTGCTGCTCATTACGTCCCAGGAAAGAATGTGTCTTAAGGGGAAAAACATGTAGTCACATAAATTTTTATTTGATCCAAATTGTTGCTCGGATCAGACGAGTTTATCCTCTGATGAGCAGGAAATTAAAATCGTGGAAATTCAGCCATTAAAACGTGCAAAAAAAAACCCCCAAAAACCTCACATCATTAGGGTTCGGCCCCAAATCGATCCAACAGTTGTCAAGAAGATTTCACTTTGCAGCGAATGCTGGACTGATTGGTGCGTCCGTCCCTGGAGACCCATTAACAACAAGTCTAATCCACCTGCCTCTGCAATAACAAGCCATTTTTAGCCGTGCACCGCTGCAAACTTCAGAATAGATAAAAAAGCAACAACTCCACAGACGATGAGTGAGTGGCCTCCTATAGCTGACGGCAGCATTGTAAACACGCTGCGCTACAGTACAGCTACTATTCATAATAAGCTTCCACCGGTAACTACATGAAAACAAGAGAGCCCTGACACAAAGTGACAACCATGTCGGCGCCGGAATATTTTTGGCAGCGCTGAACAGAACTCAAAGAAACGCGCCTGATAAAGCTCAAAGGGAAAATGTGTGTTTTTCTACGTGTGTGTGTGTGTGTGTGTGTGTGCGCTGAGTAATCTTCCAGGGCTTTAACACGAAGCAAATCTCCTATCTGAGGGTGTCTCACATTGTGCGGGGTGTTCAATACCTACTTTTTTTTCCCAATTTCATTTGTGCCTCCTCAAACCTCAAAACACACAGGTGGCAACGCTCAAAAAGAAAAAAATACATATGATATATATCACAAACCCATGAGCGCCCCCCCTTTGAACTTCCAGCACAAACTGATTTCAGACGCTACAGTGATTTTCCCCTTTAACAGAACAGTAGAGCAGCTGACACGTTCGTTATCTTCCAATGAGCCCATTTGCGAGTGATTTATGTGCCCATCCGGCTCTTTCCTTTTACATCATCAGCAGTGAAGGTGACACAAAAAAAAAACAACAACTAACAAACAAACACACTTTATCCGAGTTCATTAGGTTCATCTGCGGCGGAGAAGTGTGTGTGTGTGTGCATACTAAATACACTCCACACACAGCATCACAGTTACATAGAGATGAAACCCACAGAAGAGGGGGTGCAATCTTTGTCATTGTGCAGGACAGATCTTTATAATGTGCTTCTACATAGAAACATTTATTAATTTGTACAAAGCATCTGTAGATTTCAAGAAAACCGTTCAGGAGCCACAATAGGAATGAGTTTTCCGAAATAACACGAGTCCCGGGAGCGTTACGCGCTCACTGCAGCTAATCAGACCACCTTACAAACCGGCTGTCTCCTTTCCTCATCACGGTGGCCATTACGTGTAATAAACATCTCCAAAGTGGAGCTGGAGCTCAGCGTGATACTGTTGTAGATAAGACGGCTTTAATTGGTAATAATTAAGCCTCCTCCGTCACTGCTTTTTACTCAGATTGAGAAGAAGCTGAAAGCACCGACGTTGCTGTGCGAGCTGAGCGGCAGCGGGTCAGCCCGTATCCACATCGCAGTAACGGCCCTGCTGAACTCCGATCGATAATAATGAACAGCGGACGACGCACTGCGCATTGCCCTTCAGTGGCTACTCGCTTAAGTGGCTAAACCACCAATGGGATAAGTTGATGGCGCTAAAGTATGAACACATTGGATCATTAAGTACAGTAGAAGCCAGAGCCATTAAGCTGTGTTATGTTCAATACCAGGCATTACCCAATAGGACAAACTCCCCATTACGCCACTGCATCATCCCCCCCCGCTTCACATTCACGCTGAGCTGAGGCTCAGCTGGTAACAGAGGCGAGCAGCCATGCAAGCGGGTAATCGTTGTCCACTTCCTTGACGTTCGCCCGCCGCTCCGAGGCATGTGTGCCACCCACATTAAATCACCGCCGCTGCTTGGTGTGGTTAGGATTAACATTTGATTTACCACCACAGGGCAGCGTACGAGTGTTTGTTTCTAAATCCAGACCCGACGTGGCCGCCCTCAGAGGGCCGCCGCCTCGGGCCAAACGCTCGGTGGCGGCCCGGCGATGCGGTGGGGGGCCACGGCTGCAGGTGGCTGAAGGCCGGGCCTGGCCGCGGAGCCCGGAGTCAGGCTCTCATTAAAGCCATCTATTCATTCACTCAAGGTATGAGATGACACTGGAACAGAACGGTCCAAACTATGTCAGAGCTCACAGAGACTGGGTGCCTTATGAAAGCGTTTTGTCAGAGCTTAAATGTGCACGACCGTGTTGGAGAAAAGATTCTGTCAACAAGGAAGGAAAATACCACTAAATATATACAAATTAGAAAAAAATATTACATATTATATATTTTATGTATATATATATATGTGTATGTGTATATATACACATACAAACACTCCACACACACACACACACACACATATATATACACACATACATATGTTTCCACACACACACACACATATATATATATATATATATATATATATATATATATATATATATATATATATATATATATATATATATATATATATATATATATATATATATATATATATATATATACACACATATATACATACATATACACATATACATATATACACATATATATATGTACACACATATGTACACAGACATATGTACACACACATATATACACACACACACATATATATATATATATATATATATATATATATATATATATTTATATATAAGGATATATACACACATACACACACACACACACACACACACACAGACACACACACAGACACACACATTTAGCCACTTGGGGTCACAGAGGGCTTTTGAGAGGCAGGTGGTGTGTGAGACTGTGTGTGTATTACCGTGTGTGTGTGTGTGTGTGTGTGTGTGTGTGTGTGTGTGTGTGTGTGTGTGTGTGCCTGAATGCTCTTACCGTGATGAGTGAAGAGATCACTGTGGACGATGTCAATCAGACAGTCCAGCTTCTGCTTCACCAGGCGACCCGGCGGGACCTTCAGGATGAACTCGGTGAACAGCTTGCTGCAGAGACAGGAGGAGGACGTAAAGGCACCAGGTCAGACTGGAGTCGGTCGACTGCGTCCAATCAAAAGCAGCCATCCCAGACGCAATTAAAGGCCCGGCACACCTGCACAGGTACTTTTCAGATACCCTGGTGAGGCTTGTAAAATAGGACCAGATACAGTACAGCATAAGACAGTGGAAGTTTTGTATTTGCAGGAATTGTGCACGTATGCGACACAGAACCTACATGTAGACGTATTGTTGGGTATGAAAATCACTTGTTTATCCACCATCGATCCGTCCGCAGCCTTAAAAGGTTTCCAAAAGTGCATTAAACATTTTTTTAAGCCACTTGGGGCAAGTGGAAACAAGTTGTAAATACAACATTGACACCGCATCTCCTTTCAAGTTGACATGTTGAACTTGTTCGCCAACAGCTATTTATTTACACATCCAGCAGCAGCGGAGCTACATTATCATTCATTCTGGGCCTTGATTCTGGCCAACTGGTTGAATGTTAAGTGCAGCGTACCCGCACTTAGCTCTCTCCTTTTTCAATCTACCCAAGCCTGTTTTATTTATTTTTTTTAGCTGCCTTAAACAATGCTATGAAAGTGGGGAAAGTGAACTCAAACTGAAATTGCAGTCAGAAGGTTAAACAGTGAGCTCGCTATCCTTCAGTACTGACTTTACCCCGTATAGTTTAGTTAAATCATCTCCCATAAATGTGTGAACTTTCCTTTTTTAATACGCTCCTGAATGAGCCAGGCATAACCTCAGCAAAGCTATGAACAGCCGATAGTTCTGAACCATAGAGCTAAAACTGCATTCACACACACACACATAGCTGACAGGTTTCCCTCAATGAAGAGGACTGATGCTCATTATGTTGGCAGGCTCAAGGAGCAGGAAAAAGGTTCTGGCAGCAGATGAATAAACCCCCCCCCCCCAAGGCTTCCATTTAGTGTCCTCCAGCTCGGCCTCTCAGCCAGGTCCGTGCTAACAACAGGGACAGCTGATGCCACCTTTGCTCAAGCTGGGTGGAAAAAAAAAACAAGACAGAGACTGGCCGATGATTTATGGTTGAATAAATGGTTCATAAAGGGCACACGGCTTTCAGGATTAAAGCCGAAATCGACAGGTTTGCACGCGCGTTTCGGAATAGATGGCAAAGCTTCTGGCATCGCGCTCGTTTCTGTGAACCAGGTAATGCAAATATACTGAAACTGTCAACGAGGACAGATGTGACCCAACAATTAAATCTAAATTGTCTCTGCAACCACAGACCTGCCAGCTCCTGCATTTCACTATATTCCACCAAACAGATGGGCAGCAGTATGGAGGTTGGGAGTTCATCCGAAAACGTATAGATTTAGGTTAAAGCTTAAGGTTTTTTATGAATGACTCAATTAAGATTGCACTGTTTGAACATTGTGAATCAGTGTCACCTTTCGCTTCACTGTGCTAGTGAAGGGACTGGTCCAGAATCTGTGGCAGCTGCACAGTTGTTGGATGCTGATGCTGCTGGCAATGAGCAGGCAAAGCACATTTTTCAAGGTTTGGAAAATACCTGCATGTTGTAGCATCACTTGTTCCAGTCTTAAAACAGAAGAAACAGTGAAAATGATCTGTAAATGATTATATTTGTCTGAACTATTGTTTATTTATTCATTTGCATTTTTCTTGGTTTTGGTGTCCTTTTAGCATAACAGATTAAAGGATATTTAAATGGGACAGAAAATCAAAGGCAAACCCAGGAGGCCTTTGTCACAAACGCAGGATCCTCCGAGGTCTCAGAAAAAGTTTTGGAACGCTGCCCCCCCCCCCCAAAAAAAAAAAAAAAAAGTTTTTGTCCATTTAGAAATTAATTAAATCACATTTTGGACGTGATGCAAATAATCTTTCAATAAGGATGGATGGAAAACGCTCTTCCTTATAAAGTACTAGAGTACGTCAGAAGTGGTCACAGCCGACATCGCTAACCGAGACGGACGCTCGAGTGAGCGTTTCCACGGCAACCGGAGGATGTACGGCAGATGCCCATTTTTACAGTGCGACTGGTGAATGTTGAGTCGCCGAAGAAAAAAAATACAACTGAAAAGACGGCGCTTCTGCGTCTTCAGAGCAGCAGCAGCTTGTTAGGAACAAATCTAAACATGACGTTTCAATTCAAGACAGACAACGCGCAATTAAGAGTCCTCCTTTCACTCCTCGGCGAGAGAGCATTTCAGATCATTTTCCAACATGTTCTGTACGTTATTTTTTTACTTTAATGAGCTGCTGAACCGTTTTTCTGACTCGCAGGAAAAAGCACAGAAATAGTTTAGATGAAGCTGTACCCTCTGCTGCGGCGACAACTTCTCTACTAACACTTGATGGTTTCCCCTCAGGTTAGAATCGTCTACACTCTGTATTACTGTCACGACACCAAAGCATAAATATGGAATGTTTCACATATAATTACCTGAGTTCTTTTGGATCAAAGACCAGCTTGACGTCATTGACAATGGTGGGAATGTACTTCAGCGCAGCACCCTTCACAGGAACACAAACACATGATTAATTAGTTAAGTCATTGATTAAAATTTAGTGCTACTCACTTCCACATTATGTAATACTGTGTCACAGCACGTTGGGTTGGGTGTAGAGACGTCCAAAAAAGTCCATAAAATAATCAAGCATACGTAAAGTGTGTCATGTAACGTCAATGCAAGTTTAGTGGATATGCTTTTATTACAACAATAAAATTAGAACATTCATAGGGAACAAACAAAAATATAGCGCCTTTTATTAGTTATCTGTGGATTACATGGTGGAATCAGTAGGAGAACATTCCTACAAGTTTTTTTTCTCTTTTACAACATTTTTATTTCTGTCCTGTGTAGAGTTGTAAATATATATAATTAAATATCATCATTCCGTCTGTATTTCAGGAAAACTCACTTTTATTGAAGGGTGAGTTTATTACACGTTTATTGCAGCTGTCATAAACTGCACATAAAGCATGAGACATGACTTCACATTCATACCAAACCTTTTTGTGGACGTGGAAAGAGAAAACGATGTCTGTCAAAATGGAAGTCCAACAATTGCAAAGCAGCATTGCATTTTTTTTTGTTCCAAACCTCTTACCTGAATACATCTGTGTCAGCCCAGTGCCAAAGAACAGACATTTCTGTTTAATAAAAATGTATTTGCAGAATATTTTACTGCAGAGAATGTCCAACTGTTCCAATTACAAAAATACGTACCAGCTAGTTTACCTCCCAGTATTAAACTCACACTACTTCTATGGTAAAGTGACATTCGATGTCGACTCCATACGATATTCATGAAATATGTATAAAAGCTGGAGAGATTGAATTAATGATATCCAGGTCATCTGAATGTAGGCTAGTTTCCCTCCCAGTGTGAAACTCGGATGCATCAGGATCAGGTGAGAGGTTTGGAACAAAAACGCTGCTTTGCAATGGATGGGACTTTTTATTTTGACAAGTTTTCATCATTCTTGCAGACTCATGAAAGGTTTGTTGAGTCATGCATACAGAAACAGTCATGAATACTTCCTCTGCAGTTTATGACAGCTGCTATGAATGGGCTATGAACTCACCCGTCAAGTCAAGTGTTAGCGAACAAAGGGGGAAAGCTTATAATAAAAAAGGGAACAACAAATGCAGATTTAAAAGGAGAACCGCGCGACTATTATGACTCGTATGAAAAACAAACAAGTCAGATCCATAATCACACCTTAATAGAGATGGGATATACGTCTCCTTATCGATACTCCTGTATAATAAAGTCATCAAGTGCGCGCTCCCAGGAGCTGATTACGGAGCTTCCCATTAATAATGGGAGTGATTAACAGAGATGACACTTTCTTCTCTAACTGATTACCGCTAAACGCCAGCCGAGGCGGGTCAGGGTGTTTATACAGCATCTGTGCAAATTTGCAGCGCTGCCAGTCGGCCTCACAGAGGTGGATTACCTCTACAGATGTAGCGCTGTGGACATGGCTGCGGACAATCCCCTGTTTGTTATGGTGCCTGGAATATTTCTGAGAGTACTTGAGAGCTAATTACCGGCGTCTACGTGAGGCTGGAGAGGGGGAAAACACGCTGTGCAAGCGACTGCCGTTTGAAAAACGTGTCTGAAAAACACACTGGTGAATTGATTTAATCTACTCTCATTTGAATCAGCGATCTCATCTTTTTTTGGGGTTTTCATTATGCAGAAAAGCGTCGCCACGCGCTGCGGGCGGGAAGATTTGAGGAGGCAGAAACGTGGATTTTAAAAGATGCTGTTTGACTTTGTGATCGCTGCATCCGTTTCCCCCTATAGGAGGGATTTCAACAGGATCCGTCACCTCACGCCTGTGCGTGTCATCCTTAGTTGTCGCCTGCATGTGTGTGTGGAAGTGTCCGGGTTCAGACTCGTCAGCTTCCAGCCTGTCACGGAGCTTTCACCGGGGCGGACTCAGGGAAGGAACGGGGATTCCTCGCTCTCGTGCCCGTTCCTCAAGATCGGTTTTTAATTTACTGACAGTAAAGCTAATATCTCCACCCAATTACACAGCAAGTGACTCCTAATTGACTCCTGAGCTTCTCTATGGTTGAACGTGCACATGGATCTACTGTAGCTGTGCCAAGGTGCATGCGCCTTGTGATTATGTTATCTCTAAAGCATACATGTGTGCACGTGTCCACATGTTGGCTTGTGAGTGCATGTTCTGTGCGATATAACAACAAATATAAACATTAAAAATACATCGTCACCCTATTAAATAATGGCCTCACTATCATTATCAGTCATTTTTTTCAAGTTTGCGGGAAAACCTCTTGCTTTATGAAGCAATCTCTATCACAAAAGCTTGCTAAACTGCCTAAATTGAGGCATTTTATCTTAAAGCATTAAAAAAATGAATGAGGCAAGAATAAAAAGGCCTAAGTCGCCCACTTTATCCTAAAGGGCGTGAAGAGTATGGTTCCTTCAACTCAGGATTGAGGTGATTTTACCAGATCTGCAAAAATCCATTGTAATAATAGGGTGACAATGTAATACATACATATATGTATTTTGGCTGAGTTTGGGGTTCAAGGGAAATGAAATGCAAACACGTGGATGGAGAAAGCGTGAAGGCGAGCGCGCCGAGGCAGTGCAGTAAATACCTTAAGGAGCAGCTAAAGAGCAGAAAGCCAGGGCAGCCCCAGTTCACAGGACAGTCAAGGACAGAAAGGAAGGAAAGGAAACACACAAACACGTATACAAGAGAAACAAAGAAAGACCAAACATACATAATGTACGGATGCAAGGTCAGTCAGAGAGGCGAGGACTGAGCATATCTACTCGTGACGTCTCGCAGGCTGCGTCTCCTTGACCCGTTTACATTGCTGCTTCTAGGACACTGCTTCTCTTAAATAAAACATCTTGATATGTAATCAACGTCCTCACTTCTGCTATGGATAAAAAAATAGTGTGTTTGAAACACAAGCAGCTCAGCAACATCTTACATCTAGTCAACCTGAATTCATTCATTAAATAAGAAACATGTGCTGATTCATGGATTTTATCTGTGGCTCTATCGTCACCCTGATAAAATAATGGCCTCTGTCATCTTTAGACAAACATGAATGTATGGCCTGAACCATTTCTTGATGCTGCTGCCACCTCTGTTACAATGGCCTTGATATGTAGTTGAAAGGATCATGCTATTTATGCCCTATAGAAGCCATTTAACATGCTTTCATGATGGCAGCTGCTTCAACAAGCTTCTGTGGTGCAGAAAAAGCTCTAAGCATGGTTCTTACATCAAATTCTACCAGTCAGAACCAAGGTAAATTATCATAAAGGCTTTAATGTTTATGTTCTTTAGTCTAAATTTCATTTTGTATGTTAATAATAATTAAGATAAAGAGCTTTTCATATCAATAAATCTAATAAATATGCAGCCAAATATAAAGAAAGGAATGAAGTTCCAGGATCATCAGTCCATTAAACATGGCGTTCAGTGTCATCACACAAAGACCTGGGAAAGTGATAAAAAAAAAAAAACGATGGAACTTCTGACCAATTCGCTAAACCGGACATTTGTTTAATTTAACTCTGGGTTATGCAGATTTTGAGCTTCACTGTGGAATGGAGGGACAACTCTAAAATATTTTGCCTGCATCACTTTA
Source organism: Eupleurogrammus muticus (assembly GCA_036785175.1). Taxonomy (NCBI): domain Eukaryota; kingdom Metazoa; phylum Chordata; class Actinopteri; order Scombriformes; family Trichiuridae; genus Eupleurogrammus; species Eupleurogrammus muticus. The sequence goes on from JAYKQN010000015.1 coordinate 18,165,570, forward strand.
TTCTTTAATGTTGTATAAGTGATGCACAAAGATCTATGCATGTCTAAGAATTTTTGATTAAAATGAATAATAAATATAATATTCTCTGTTTTTGATAAAGTTTAAAAATATCCTATAGGCCATTATTTTAATAGGGTGGACAAAATATTGCTGTATATACCTATTTGTAAAATACCTGATTTTTTTTTTATGTGCAGCCCTAAAAATTCACACAGAAAAAGAATAAATATCAGGAAAATCTAAACAGAGACTTGACAGAGTTGAGGAAAAGAAAGCCTGGAGCAGATGCGTTTACTGTCCTCACAGAGCGGAGGAATCCGGCCCGCCTACCTTCACCATGCCGGTGTTCTCTGAATTACTGTTCATCATGTCGTTAAAGGACGTGAAAAGGTTCCTCAAGGACTCCATGAAGTCGGCCTCGCCTTTGTTCTCGTAGAGCCTGCGAGGAGGGAAAGTGGAGAATTACACTGGCAGAGGATCACACGGCTGTTGTTGGTTTCATCCCCGCGAGTAAACAGCCCCGCTCCCCGCCCCCCCCGCGCGCCCGCAAATGACAGGAATCCGACGCGTCCCTGTTAAATCATTAAAAGCAGCCGGCAGAATGGGCCCGCATGTGATATCCATGCAAATATTCCTGGATCCCGACCACAGACATCACTCTGGCTGCCAGCCGGATTAGCATTTAAAACCACATGACAGGACCCTGAAGCACCTGCCTGCTGTGATGTGGAAACAAAAATCAGAAAAATTAATGATCTATGCTAATGACTCTCCTAGAACACTCGGTGAGGGATGGAAAGTGAATGTCATGTGAAGGTTCGATGACTTTACTTTCAGATCTGTCTGCGGTGCGATGCTACAGACGCTTTTTTTTTTTTTTTTCCCTGGAAGCCCGACGATCACAGAACAATCGCAGGAGACGCTTCTGCCGAGTTTAAGTCAGTGTCCAACATTAGCTGGTTTCCCAACCGGCCCACTTGGCCGGCAGATCAGAGTTTCACAGGCCCCCCCCCCTTGGATATTTCCTCTGTCCCAGCAGCCAAGAAATTAAAATAACTCTTGGTGATTTATTCATTTTATACATAATACATACAACAAAGCATCTCCCTCTAGATTTGACTTCTCAAGGTAGTTTAGAAGCTTTTTTTTTTCCCCAGAATGGAGGTCACTTGCTATGCAATCCAATAAGAGTCATTAATTAACTTCTTCCTCTCTGTCAGAATCTTGTTTTTTCATTGTAACGGAGCAAAATCCATAAACGCTGAGCAGACGCCGTACAGGCACAGGCCGTGCACGGTTTTGCAGGACAGCGTCAACAGACTCTCCTCATCATTAGGGCCGTCAAGTCATTCAGGAAAAACAATCAATGACGCGTATCGATATTTTTCCACGAGATGCATTTAATATTTAATTTCAGATGGATTTCGGTAGATAAGGGAATCGATGGACATCATAACCTTATAAAAAGGTATAGGATTTGTTGGTGGCTGGTTTGTGAACCTGAACCACACGAGTGAGATAAAGGCAGAGAAAGACCAGGCTCATGTGGTTTTAGTATGGTGTGAATAAGTTTCCTCTAAGGGCGCTTTCACACCACTGGTTTAATCAGTAAAAGGTTTACTATTGAGCATATAGCTTGCACACCTGTAAACCAACCGAAATTGGTCCGATTGAGGTTTTATTAAAAAAATTAGACCAGAATTGGACACGTTCACACATAGGTGTCAGTCTGACATACTCTGTATCGGCCATTTCTGGCAAAATATCCAATTCAATTCATTTTTTTTGTATAGCCCAGAATCACCAAATTACAGGTTTGCTCGAAAGGCTTTACAGAAGCAACACAACATCCGCTTGGCCTTAGACCCCCACATCGTACAAGGTAAAACTCCCTAAAAAAACAGGCGAGCAATAGAGGATGTTTTCAAAATGAGTCACGGCTGGTTCTGGAGAAAAAATTAGTATTGACCAAAGTCAACAGTTTCTTTGATTTATTGCACACCCGAATCGTGACTGATGCTTTTACACCAAATGGTCCAAATGGTCCGCACCACCTTCTGTTGGTGTGAAAGCGCCCTCATTCTATGGAGGTCTATTCCCCCTGAGAAGAAGACGAGGCGGTAGCCATCAAACACGAGATAACCATCTTGAAAATGCTGGATTTTCGTTGCAGCGCTGCTTCAAAGAGTCCACCAGAGCCTGCTTGGTTTCACTTGACAGCGGCCGCAGGACGGGCCACGGGGCTGCAGCCGTTCAGCCGGCGCAGGGCCTCATGGTCAGCGTTCCTCACAGCCAGGAGTGGGAGCGATCAAACGGAGCTGGCGGGACGGCTGCTCGCTCGCAGGACGCAGCATCTTTGAAATCCGCACTCCTATTTCTAGAAGCCTGAAATCCCATAAAGCATGAAAAGATCGCTTCTGTGTCATGAATGACTCCAGGGCCAACTTTAACTCGGTCGGAACTCTTCTCAATAGAATTCCAGCATCACCCCCCCCACCACCACCCCGAGGTAACGACATCTCAAATTTAGCAACCTGCTCCTCAGAAATACTTATTTCCTGGTCAACATCCGCTGACAGCAGAGCGAGAGAAAGCGTCTGCTGTGGATGAACATCAGGGTCACACAGCGAAGAACGGACTATTGCATCATAGCTGGCCTGCTAATTAGAATGTGTTAATTGGTGTTCAGCGTTACTAGCAACATATAAAAAGTCTTGCAGTCTTGTAAACTGCCTAATGCTTAAATACTTAAATTTGACTGTAGGTATATGGACTTGTGCAAGGGTCTACATGCCTGGCCACTGTGGGTGCAGGTTTTTGTAATAGGACGTCTGATTCTACCAACCAACCATCAGGGCCTTTGCTGAGGACCTTTTATTAGTAGAATCAGGTGTGTTCCTGCTTGGGTCAGAACCAAATCCTGCACCCACAGTGGGTCTCAGGGACCAGGGTTGGAGATGCATGGATACGGGTTTAATCCCAGGACCCTGCAAATCAGTGACACGCGTATAAGTAACAGCAGCAATGATGGAGGGAACGGTGTATTACTATACTATAATGTAATACATGCTCATAAATCCATGTGTGGGTTTTTTCACATAATAATTTTCAAAAACTGGAGAACGAAAACACAAAGCATAAATTGTGTAATGGGGGGATCAACAAGTGGACTGTGCAGACATTTAGAATCTCAGCATAAGAAATCACATTCACTATGTTTAAATTACACTTGAAAAACACTAATTATCGCCTTAGAGAATATCTGGACAACTGAAGTGCATTTATACACGTTGCACTGATACATAAGGAGTGTAATGGTGACCTTGAACTCTTGGGTAAAGAATTGTGGGGAAAGAGTGAGAGACTGAACATCACTAACATTGTGCGTGCCACCTGGCCGGCCGTGCAAACGCACGGGAACACAACGCAGGGCTTCCTCCGTAATCACCAAAAATGCTAATGCATTGTATCCCACTCGCAGAGCCCATTAATCTCCACAAACTGGGTATTAACTGTAAATGAGCCACATTGTGCTCGCTGCAGAGTAATTAGTGTCAACCACTTAAAAAAAAAAAAAAAAAAAGAGTCAGGATTGGTTAGAGAAATGAACTAATTGAAAAATGAAGCCAGGTCAGAGAGCGGTGAAGTGTTTAGATTGCTGCCCCCCACATCAGATTTCGCTGGCTTCCTTCCAGCGGTGGGTTTTCCTGGCGCCACAATCGCTCACGGGGTTGCGGACCGGATCCAGGATGGTGGCCGTTACCGGCTCAGAGAAATCACGGGATTAGAGGAATCCGCCTCGGAGCTCCCCAGAACAACAATTACTGGAATCTGGTTCTCACCTGCAGCAGCGAGGAGCAGAGTGACCTGGGGTCAGCCCAGTCAGGTGGGGGGGAGGGGGGGGCGACTCTGCAACAATGGCCGACCAAATAAAAGCGCCAAAAAACAGGGACAACGGGGGGCTGCTTTAAGGTCAGAGGTCACCTCGTCAAAAACGGCTTAACAACTCTGTGGTCGTGTGGAGAAGAGAGAGAGAGAGAGAGAGAGAGAGAGAGAGAGAGAGAGAGAGAGGAGAGAGAGAGAGAGAGAGAGAGAGAGAGAGAGAGAGAGAGAGAGAGAGAGAGAGAGAGAGAGAGAGAGAGAGAGAGAGAGAGAGAGAGAGAGAGAGAGAGAGAGAGAGAGAGAGAGAGAGAGGAGAGAGGAGAAGAGAGAGAGAGAGAGAGAGAGAGAGAGAGAGAGATGAGAGAGAGAGAGTGAGAGAGAGAGAGAGAGAGAGAGAGAGAGAGAGAGGAGGAGGCGAGAGAGAGAGTCGAGAGAGAGAGAGAGAGAGAGAGAGAGAGAGAGAGAGAGAGAGAGCGCGCCACGGGCCCCTGAGGAGGTAAAGGACGGAGCGTCCTCCAGACGTGAGACAGAAACCCAATCAAACTGCCACACTCAATTAGACCGCGATCATACAACAGCCCGCGGCAGCCAGCGCTGCATTGTTAGCGCTACAACAGCGTCATCCATTTAACATCCCGCAGCAATTAGGAATACATTACGTCTATAACAATTACCGCACCAGAAGGAGGGTTTTTAGGTTTACTTATTTTCATTTTTTTATTGAATTCCCAAACAATAAAAGCAGTTTGGAGATGCTCCTCTATTCAGTCCCTTTTGTTCAGTTCGCGTCACGTCTCATGCAAGTTTTCAATTTTCCCAACTTCTTTTCAACACGTTTACGTACATTCTCTTCGATCCTTCAAAGATTACGTCTTTATTTTCCTGGACAATTTCCCAGCCCATTGTTCCTGTTGTAGGAGCATTTATACTGAGCCACTTTTCTTGTGTCACTGAGCAAGTATTTGGAATTTTTTACCCCCAAGACAGATTTATAGTATCTAAATTATTTTTTTGCCAGTATATTCTAATGTTTGTACAGTTCCATAAAAACTGTAGTGACTTGTAGGTTTGATTTTATTACTTTTATCTTCAACAACAAGGTAATTCCTGCACTGCGTGTGGAGACATAACTGAGGATACGTTTCCTTTGTTTCCTTGCAGCCAGAATCTCATTCATTTTTAACCCCAGACTGTGAGATAATTCAGTTTTTAAGCTGGAGACGTACTGATTGAAGAGGACCCTGGAGCGGACGATGAACTTGAAGATGTACTCCAGAGCCTTCATGGCCTTCAGCAGCTGTTCTGTCAGCTTCTCGGCGTTGTCCACGTAGTTCTTCAGGACTTTGGTCAGCTTCCTGCAGAACAAACGGAGCGAAACAGATGCAAACGTGTCCGCTGATCACAGAACGGGGCGTGGACAGTACGGCGTTAGGGTCGGTAACTCACGTGTAGGCCAGCGTGGCACTGAAATGCTTCCGGATGTAGGTCTCCAAGACGGGGTTAAAGTGCTGGAACTTCCGGTCGGCTATGAGCCCGATTATGAACACCTGTCGGGGAACGAAGACGTCGTCATTGAGTGGCTGGAATAAGACGGGGAAATTAAACACGAGTGCGTCTGAGCAGAAAGCCGTTTCCACTCAGTCGTCCCTCCGGATGAATCTACGACGCCGGCTTCACGCTTTTCTACCACTTTCCTCTGACAGGGGGAAACCTGTTCTGCTGACAGCCCCCCCCCCCCCCCCCCATGATATTAGGTAGGGGACGTGCCAGATAGCAGACTCTTTGACAAAAAATAAAAACACGATTGTTGCAGGATCCGCGTCGTGCTGTGTCCCGCAGGAAATTTAAACCTTTAATATTAGACACACATTAATGAAAACGCTGCGCTGACACAGCAGTGATTTCCCATTTCACCACCACCACCTCTGTAAACGAGCATCCCAGTTTTCATTTAGGAATGACGAGTCAAAGTTGGAGCTACGGTATAGACTGCGTTTTGTACACATTGTTTGAGAGCGTTGATGCAATTACGGCTGAACGGCAGCACTTAGCTATTGTTCATTTTAAATCCGATGTGTTGAACCATGATGTCGTGTTGTTCACTTTGCATTTGTGCAAAGTGAGGAGGTCATTCATACTTTTCATACCTACTATATAATTACAAATGGATGCTCTTTGCAACATGTGTTTCATCATGGGCATTATGTGCATATTGACACCTTAGTTTCCCTCTGTGGATCAGTAAAGTTACTCCACTCTACCTGCATATACTTTTCATATCTGTTGTTTTGTGTTTGTGTATGCGTCGACGTCAATCATAAGATGACAGCTGCAAAAAAAAAGCCAACAGGTTGTTGTGAAATCAAAAGGGGCCGACACAGCGGAGCAGAGACGCCCATCATAAAAAAATTAAAAAAAAAAACGTTTTAGCGTGTGAGAAATCTGACAACCCGCGTTTGCATCTGAGGCGTGGATGTGCCTACGCGCCGGCGCCCGCTCAAAGAAACCTCTGCTCCGCCTGTGTCTTCACTCACCAGGGCGTCAAACACCAGAGTATCAAACGTGTCACTGTCGGAGTTCTCCATCATGATGTTGAAGAGAGCATCCAGGGTGTCTTGCAGGAACTGTGAAACGACAGAAGCACAGCGCGTTATGACAGGCTCGACAATAGAAAAAAAAAAAAAGCCAAATGATCAAACTGTTAACCCACTGTTTCCAAGTAAATTGTACATCATCCTCTTCCTTCTCACACCCGCCTGCTGACAATGAAGTGATAAATAACCTCAGGACAAATGTGTTTATCTGTCACTCAACAGAACGCGATAACAGCACGAATCTAAGCGGGATGTTTTTGACATAGTCAAGGAAAACACTCCACACGTTCGTTATGCGTGTGTGTGAAAGGAATAAATAATATTAAGACTGCATGATTGCCACGTTCTAATCTCATATATTGTCCTTGGGAGCATGAGTAGTTTAATGTACTCTGTATGGCTGACGAAAGCGCAGCACGCTCTGACAGCGCTGCCCATTACGCAGCCATATAGCTGTTAACATGACAGTGATAATTTCCCTGTCAGCACTACCTCAAGAAACACTAAGTACACACACACACACACACACACACACACACACACACACACACACCCTGCCTCCTCCGGGGGAAACATGCTCCATTTACTCAGCCAATTCTGAGGCGATATGAAAACAGATGTGTCAGAAACAAAGCCATAGCTCTGCACGCCGCACGGCCTGTCAGCCCGTGGAGGAGGAGGAGGAGGAGGAGGAGGAGGAGGAGGAGGAGGAAGAGGAGGAGGAAGAGGAGGAGGAAGAGGAGAACGTTGTGTTTGGGAATTTTAAGTATGATTCAGTCTCCTGCTCATTCAGGAACAGCATCCTGACACCATCAGGATATGGAAACAACTACCATGTGCAGTACTAAAATCTGGATATTTCCAGCAGAATAAATCTTTACATTAGAAGCTATGTTAGAAACGAGAGAACTTTTCTACAATCGCTGAACTATATATGACACATCGCAAAGCAATGAGTGCTATAAAAAAGCAAAAAGAACTCGGAATACCCCAAAATGTAGTGAGAGGAGCCTAGAACACACACATGAATGCACCGCCGCCTGACACGGTTTAATGCAATTTAAAATTCTACACAGATTACACTACGCTAAAACTAGGTTGCATCGACTTTTCCCAGACGTATCGCCGCTATGCGCTAGCGTGAATCCGTGGGGGCTACCTCATCACACAGTCATGCCGTACATCCTAAATTACAAGAGTACTGGTGTGACATGTTCCATTTCCTTTCCATGATGCTGGAAGTTCAAACAGCAGCCAATTAAGGCAGCGTGGTATATAGTTTCATACCGAATACAAGTACTTTTTTTTTTTAATGATATTAATTTTTCATATACCCCCAATACCGGTGAGTGCGTAGTGTACAGAAAAAAGCTGCATGCGTGTATTGAGGTGAATAATGACAAATATGCAGAAAATATCACAGACACAGTGGAACTCATAACAAAAACAGCTGAGTTGGGTGTGTCGATGCACAAAATCTGACGCTAAAACAAACATAACGCATGAAACCGAGATCTGTGTCCCCGTGTACGTCTGCAGGAATCCTGAAGGTTGGCGCCGCGACACAAAGCGTGAGTCAGACATCAATCAAAGCGGCGTTTGCAACGGGACCGCCTAAAACTAAAAACACAATTCTAAGCCAATTAAATGCAGGAATTACACCCTAAATTATTAGAAAAGTAGGTTAACACAGACATGCATGAAGAAAAATCCTATCACTGAATACAGTGATTTCGGTCATACTGCCACATGCTCATACTGATCCAATTGTGATTATTCTGGGAATATCTTGAAGCTTAATATAGCACAACAGCATCTGCTATCACATGCTGTTGTAACTGCTAAAAAACTGATTCTTCTGATACTGGGTGGAAAAAAAAAAAAAAATAGGCGCTGTCCTTTATAAACTGGCTGGCAGACTTGACAAACACTCTCCCCTTGGAGAGAATCAGATTTATCTTAAAAGACAAATCGCGGCAACCTTTGGTCCCTCGCCTTGACAGGGTAACAAATCAAGATGGCCGAGAACGACGGGCACAACGGGACAGACGTGGCTGCTGAGGTTTTGGGACATGGTGGGCTCTTTCTTAAAGAAACATGTAAAGAAGCGATTATCAATCTAATACATGACACTTGAAACACGCGGTATGATCACTCCTACCATAACGATAAATCGGGTTGAACATTCTACCTAATTGCTCGCTGACAGCCCTTTGGGAGACTGAGCCCTAATGTGGTGGATGTAATAATCACTCCCATGCGGTTTAGTGAACCGGTCCCGCTGTGGCTGACACGTCTACCTGGCATCTAACTGTCTGGGTGAAGGACTTGCTCCGATACGCCGCAATCTGCCGGAACCCCGACCGGCCCCGTGCAAAAAAAAAAAGGTGATTTATTCATGTGCCCCACGCTGGGCAGGTAAGAGGCTGACAGCAGGGCATCGCCTCCTCGGCACGCTTCTACTAACTGGAGACTCACAAAAATAAATGAATAAAAATATTGAAAAGTGAGGAGCAGTGAAATCTGAACCACTGTTGATTGCGATGGATTTCGTACGTAACAGCTGTCGAGCAAAGGAGTAATTTGGATTCCTCTGTATGTCGAGTACATGTGAAGAAACGGACGTGGACGCGCTCTCACCTTGACCACCTCGCCGCCTTCCACCTTCATCAGCTGCCGCAGGTTCTGCTGCAGCAGGCTGGTGTTGGAGCGCCACTTCAGCAGGCCGAGCAGGTCCACTGCACGGAGGGGGAACAGGAGAGTTATTAGACAAGCGAGCGGCGTAAATTAGGGCTGAACACGCGCAGGCTAATGTGTGTTCAGAGTCAGTCATTCCATTAGATGTGCAGCTTTAATTATGGGAGAGACGTTTCGTTGTGAGGAGGATGAATCGTGATGCTCAGAGGGAGTCACGCCACCTTTGGCAGGGGTTCAAACTCAGAGCTTAAGACGTGCTTTGTTAAAATAAAATATATTTTTAAAGAATACTGACAAATAGATGAATGGTACAGCTCCATTATGGAAAATGCAGAAACACAAGTTTTGGAGCTTGGACCCATACAAGGTATTCACAGCCTGAATATCTGATCATAATCTGTCCCAATGAATTTTTTTACTAAATCACTAGAGTACGCTATAATCAATCTGGAATTATCTGCAGGTTTTAATCACTAACCTGCAGTTAGGATCATGCTACTAATGATCCTAACTGCAGCTTTAAATGCATCTGTAGAATCAGTGGATTCAAAGGATCCCGGAGATGTATATGATGGAGCAGATTAGTACTTGTGATGTGATGTAAGCCTAAAAACTTGGTGCTATAGTTAAACTCTCTTAAAAAGTTTGTTTTTTTAATATAAAACTCAACTAGTTTTATATTCTCTCTGGGTTAAATATTTAATCTCATAAAACCATGATTTTTTAAAGTAAATCATACAAATTGACTATTATATCATCTTGCCCACTATGATTAGTCACTGACCCCTTTGTTAATAGGTGGAGCCCTATAATAAAACTATTTATACAGTGATTTATACAGTATTTCTGATTTCTTTATTTTTTTCTTTAATTTTAGTTTTTATCTTTTTTTTTCCTATTATCCATTTAATTATTTGCCTTTTTAATTCATTAAAGAGTCACAACAACTGTGGTGACATTCTGACAAATTGTTGTACTGAAAATTAAAAAGCAAAAAAAAATTCTCAAAGCCTAAAGTGACGTCTTTAAACATTTTGTCTGGTCCAAACAAATCTGAAATGACAGTGATATAAAGAGAAAAACAGCAAATATTCATAAAGCAGAAGCTGGAACTAAAGAATAGCTATTTCGCTTCTTAAGAAAAAAAAAGTCAATGTACTCATGATGAAATAGTCGCCAGGACCGACTCATCTGACTCCCAGCATGCCTTTGGAAACTCAAGCCCTTCTGGGACCTTCACCCTTGCCTGCCCCCCCCCCCCCCCGGTGATGGATGCCCATCATCTGCAAACCTGACACCCCATCACGGTGCAGCCACCGACCCTGTCTAAACTAAAAGGGAACCCCCCCCCCTCCTCTCCCAAGGAGACACGGGTTTAAGAATTGACAGTTTAGCACCTCAGGGAAACAATTGGAATAAAATGAGCATAAATCATCAGGCAGCTCGGCCCCCCAGGGCCACTAATGTTACAGCGGCCACGTTTTCCTTAGCACATGGGACCTAGTGAGGTGTGTGTGTGTGTGTGTGTGTGTGTGTGTGGGGGAGTTACAAGACAATCTCTGAGTGCCTTCCACAAATTACATCTGCTCAAAGATTGATGTCTTCGCAGGCAGCGGAATTTGAAAGGCGCTCGAGAGGTGGCAGATGGCGAGTGGCGGCGCGGCGTTCGCTGGGAGGATCGGTTACGCTGGCGACGCGCGGCTCCCACAACGCTGCGTGTTATTTACCGTACAATGTCCCTCCATTGAGATGTTTTTGCAAACATTACAATACATTTTCTCCGTAATAGTACTGTATATCCTCGCCAGGCTTCACACGCCGTATGAAGCTCAAAGCATTTCTAAATAAATGATGTGTTGTTTTTCCCCCTTCCAGTCGAGGTAGGAACAGAATGTTAATCCAGGTCTTCTCCCGGCGCCGCTGTCATTAGATCCCTGCTTCTCCCGTTTAGTGGAGCCCACTGTGAACACCTCTGGGAGACACTTCACACGGGCCGCCGGCGCTGGAAGGCCGCCGGCATAACTCCGGCTTAATTAACAAAGTCTTTCATCTCAGACGCGGGGGTTTGAAGAAAAGGCCGGTGCGATGTGCGATGTGCGGACCGAGCTCTGGGATGAGGTTGGAGTTTTACACGCTTCCTGTCCCGTTGTTTTCAAATTAAAACCCCCTCTATGACAGCGGGTCTCAAAGCAGGACCCCGGGACCCCCAGGGGTCATGATGGGGTGCCAGGGGGGGTCCCCAAAAAATAAATAAATGACCTTATTTAATTTCCCATTTCCCACATATTTACTTACTATTGTGTTCTCTTTGCACATACATTTATTTGATTTTCAAATTAAAAGTACGGTGCAACGGTGAAAATAATACACAAATGCAAATGGAAAATTTAATAAATAAGGGCAATTTCGGGGATATTAGTTCATTGGTCGAGTTATTTTAATGTTAATCATGGCAGTTTCAGTCCTCTGTAATTTTAACTACTTCCTGTTCTAAAACATCTAAGGGCAAAAATCTTATCAGATGGTGTTTGCCGTCTAGTTTTTGTGAGATTATGGGACATTGACCCAAAAAAAGTCTGAGAACCACTACTGTAAGTTCTCATGGACACTCCCTTACACTTCGCCTAAGTAAGATTAATGTGTCTATTATTTTTACAATTACCCATTTAATAATTATTTAGCCTTTTTAGGTGCAAAAGAATATATTTTTTACCTATTTAGTTAGGTCAAGCGCTGGCGTGGGCCAACATAATGAAACTTAAAGTCCACAAAGCAGCTGTTGGTGCCAGGTAAATACAACTGGTTATCTTCCTCATACGTGGGACAAAGGAGAAGAAGCGAGACAAACAGCTGATTGATTGCTTTGTGTGTATTGATAGTGCGTATGAGCTAAAAGTCACAGCATCTCCTTCCAGTGTGACCGGTGTGGGCGGCTTCTGCCCCGTTACGGAGACCTCTCATCAGCTGACGTTACCACCCACCTAGCAGAGGAGGAGGGCACACATGATTGTGTTTAAATGACAACTTACACCACAGACTAAACCTAATAACCCTCAGAGGGAACATTACAGGAACAACAAGCAACGCCTCCTCTTCCAACGCGCAGCGTATGCTGCAGCAGAAATCAGCCCTGAAGTCCCCGAAACACGACGCAGGCGTGCAGCTTCAGAAAAAGTTTGTTGTGCAACTCTGATCAACGAGAAGAAAGTATATTCATGTATATAAAACATTGTCTTACAGGTAGGTCTTTTTTAGCATGAGGTAACATTGCTTTTCTACAATCTCTTTTCGCAAATTTGACATAGTAGGAGTCACGATATTTGTTTAAAAAGAGTCAAAATACCTTTTTAAATGAAACATTGAGTATTAAGGCCCAGACATAATATTCTTTTTTTTTGGTAGATTCTCTTCAATAATCACCTAAAATCGCCTGAAAATATCCAACAAATGATAAGAATATTGATGTAATTATTGTTGTAGTTAAGCATGCTCACACTTATATAAGTGAGGGAATCCAACTTCTTTCTTTCTTTTTTTGTCTTTAAAAGTCTGAGGCAAAGACTGAGGCGAAACTCTTGTTACAAACTTGTGTGATTGCCTTCTCACCAGCAATTATTTTGGTGAGAAATATTATCAAAGGTTTGTAATAAATGATGGATTGAACTAAGAAAATAATGTAAAAAAAAAACTATTTTAAAAGATCTTTGTGTTCCCCTGAATGGAATCATAATGGCGTAATGCACTCCATTCAAATAGGATTATCTTTTTGGCGAGTGAACCAATTAAATTCAATTTCAATCAAGGACAGTCTGCAGTGGAACTGTCCCTTCTTCCTTCCCCCTCTCTTTGAGCCTGTGGCCAAAAAAAAAAAAAAAAAAAAAAAACAGTGAGGAACGAGGAAGCTTTGATTTTCATCTCATTAAAATAGTGACTGGGCTCTGCAAACCAAAAAAACACTTAAAACATTTCAACATGGCCCTGTTTAGAGACGGAATAAAATCTGAGCATTTGGCCACTCACACACAGTGAACCTGTTCCCACATCAGGACAAACACAGCCAACAGGGTTCACAATAGTCCTGGATGGGATTTATGAACATGTCACAGGGCAGAGACAGGGCTTTCCTTACTTGCGATAAGTGAGAGTAGTTGAAAACGAGGTGGAAAGCGGGTACCGTTCTGCGTGAGCTTGGTGGAGCAGACCAGCGTGGCGATCTGGAAGGAGTCCTTGCTGATGGTGCAGTTGCCCAGGTTCTGGGTGTTCTTGCCCGTGGTGGAGTAGCCCTTCTCCTCCAGCTCCAGCTTGGTGGCGGGCAGGTTCAGGTACAGGGACGAGTCCTCCAGCTTCTTGGCTTCTGCCTGGTTCGCGGAGATAAGACTCAAGTCAATTTATCAGCAGCTCTGCAACCGGCGGCTGCAGGGAGCGACGATCGAAATCAATACCTGCTGCTTATGTTCTAATGAGGTCTCATGTTTAGATTTTTTTTTGTTATCACTGTAACGCATTGCCAAACAGCTACTTGACTTAACGCCAGTAAAGCAAAAAATTATATGGCAAATTTCCCCACATTAGCTTTTTAATTAACATAAATGGCCTCCATAATGCAAAGGTATCATCATGCACAGGGTTTTAATTGGAAAGTAATTTAATTTCACTGTGGGGGTTGTTCCATCCCAACCACACAAGTCTCTGCAGCCTCTAATAAGACGAACCAATTTTGTCTCATCTCTGCCGTGGTCACGTCACGAGGAGCGTGGGCCGGGCCCTGCAGGTAGGCAGCCAGGAAACCAACACGACTAAAATCTAAGCGTTTCCCCGACGTACCTTGTACACGATGAGATCGTGCTCGCCGTCCCTCAGAGTCGTCCCGTCGTACCTCATCAGCTTCACGAACGACAGAGCGAAGATCTTCTCGGATTTGTCCTTCGCTGTGGGAGCAGGGAAAAAAAAACAAAAGGATGTGAAAGGATGTTATGGGGGGGAAAAAAAAACACAAAAGACTAATCCCTATGTGCGTACCGTATATATATATATATATATATATATATATGCATGACTGAAAATATGAGACCTTCAGGAAATTCAAGGCAGCATGAGAGCCATTGGAGGCAGGCCTTGGTGCGTAACTCTGCTGCATGGCTGACATTACCAGGCTAACACACCTATAAAACAGGCCATCCCAGATGAAGCCTCAGCCCTGACTCAGCTCCTGAGTTGACGTTTGCCACTGTGCTACTTTTGATGTCTGTATTATTAATACAGCCTCAACTGTGCATGAGTTATCTTTTTTTTTTTCTCCTCTCCTCAATGAGGCTGAGCTGTCAGTATAACAAGTGGGAAGTGCTAAACTAAGTGCTTAAAAAAAAGGGGGGGGCAAAAATGCATAAATCATATTGATGTTGCTTGATTAAAAACCATGATATAATTTGCCAGTTTTAAAAGAAAGCTTAATGGAGGCAAGATTTGGAATAAAATATCTTGTGTCCATTTTCCTGTTTGCGTATGAATGAACGGCTGCACTTGATCTCGGGGCTGCAGCTGCGAATAATTTGTATAATTCCGGCGAGGGAGCAAAATTGATGCTCATCGCTTGCATGTATGCACACGCGGAGGTGTGCGGAGAGGACGCCGCATAAACAAGCGCGAGAGTTACGGCCCCGTCCTGTAGCCACGCGTCGGCATAGAGCCACATATATCATCATTGCGGATCAACAAGCTCAGATTTATGTGCGGGGAGATGTGATTCATGGAAGTATCTCGTACATTCTATCTGCATAAATCCCCTCATTGGTTTGCTGCCTGCAGCCCGCTGCTGAATAATTGCTGGGCTGGCTTGAGAGGAAGCACTGGAGGGAAAACACCGCTCGCATGCCACCCAGCCGAGGGAAATGTAGTAGGAACTTCCAAAAGAGAGCAGAACACTCAGAACTCTACATCTGGAGGGACAGCGCTACTGTTTTTTTTCCAAGCCAATCAAAGTCACGCGCGCGTGCGGAAGTTTCGCCGACTTCCACTTCTGAGGTGAGCCGTCTCTTCAGATTTATGTTGAGTAGACGGCGCCAGAGCCTAGCCTCTTCCCCTTCTCGCCAGGTAGCGGCATATTGACGGATGAAACAGAAGCGCAGAGATGGCGGGAATCTCTTACAGCCGCGGCGGCGTCTGTGATAGCGGCCGTCAGTATGACGAGGCCCGACAACGCCGGAGTGGGGGAGTCTTGACGCGCCGCGTTCTGAGCCAGCGTGATTGTGAACGACGCGCACATGAGCTCCGGTTGTAGCCCTGACGAGTGCCTCTGTCACTGTGAGTTTACACTAAAAGTTCAACGCTCGCCAGGAGCGGCGCGGAGGAGGAGCGGGAAAGAAAGGACGACGTGGCAGAGGCGGATGACGAAAGAGGCCGACAACTCCAAGAGGCTTTGTCTGATATGTGCACAGAAACTCTTCATATGTGAAGAGTTCCTCTATTTCCCTAGAAATGTACCACTACTGTGATAAGAGCGTTTCTAGCATTAACATCAAGGATTTATCAACTGATGGCAGGACAGGTCACGAGTGACGACAGGTGCACAGGAGTTCTCAGTATTGGTCGGGGTTTGGCTCATTTAAAATGCATTAAAACGATCCATATTTTACCCTTTTTCCCTGGGTTTTATTTGACGTTTTGATACACCTACCGGGATATATTTGTGGTGTTAAGCACCTGAAAATCATTGCAATACAGTTTTACATCTCCTCTCTCAAGCCTGAGAAAGAACAAATCGTTTTGTGTCTGTGTCATTAATATTAACCAGCAGCAACCTGCAGGAAGTAGACATTCCTACAGACGAGGGGAGGCTAAGGCGCATCGGTCGTGTTTGGCAGCCTTACGCTATATCTCCTGTACACTGTAATGACCTGGGCATGTGACTGATATACGTGTTTATAAATCAAAGAGTTTAGGCCCAGATTCCGGTGATAGCGCTGGGAGTAAGACACTCTAAAACTGTGTGCAGGGTTTGGTTCTCCTCTGAGAGAAGAAAAGCAGCAGCAGCTAAACCGAATTCAGAAAATCTCTCTACACTGTACCAAACGTGCTGCAGGAGGATAGTGCTGTGATATTTAAGATTATGGGATTTTTCCCCACATAAAGGATGCAATCTATATCTCTACACTGTATTGCCAAAAGTATTCGCTCGCCTGGCTTGACCTGCACATAAATTTAAGTGACATCCTATTCGCAGTCTACGGGGTTGGATATGACATACATCCTGGTATACTGCAGCAATCACAGCGCCTTTCACTGGAACTGAGGGGCCAGGCCCGGCTCCTGAAAAACAACCTGACACTATAAAGCCCCATTTCTCTGTGGAGTGAGCGTCTTAAAACATGGGACAGTATTTATAGAACACTTAGACCTTCTGAGAATTAAAAAAAAAAATCTTTTATAAAATATGGGACCTTCAACAAACAGCCAGTTTTGAGAAAATTGAATACAAGAGATGGATTATTTGGATAAGAAAAGAAAAAAGGAAAAATATATATATACACACCAAGATCTAAGCATTAGGGGGAAAATACTGCATCACTAGGTGCCCTTGTTCTCAGATGAAGATGCCAAACACTGCACAGTGGTAAATGTAACGGTTTTCACAGTGTTTGCAGGCAGCCAGAAATAAATTGGGTTCATCCTCGGCTGCCGAGATAACTCGGTCAGTGCAGAAATCACAGAAAGCGGCAGGAATCGGAAAGGACATGCTTACACAAAGGCAGACAATCAGGAACTGTACGACGGGATACAAGTGTGCATGCAAACACGGCCGCAGACAAGGAGAAATACACACACACAGCGCATAAATCTATATAATCCAGCCCATTACACCTTTTCATCGTATTTCTCTATTGCCGGTTTTCGGTGGCAGCTGGAAGTTTGGCAGCATCGGCGTGCCCCCACTCGAGGTAAGCCGGTTTCTAAAGCAACCGTTACAGCGAGATAACGACGGGTTACAGAGTTTTCAAAGGCACGCCTCGTAACAGCATTATCCCACGCGGCAGCAAGGTGCAAAGCATGACAAGAACGCTCCGAGTGGATTAGGAACCAGCAGGACGCTGCAGACCTGGACGTTTCCTGCAAACCACCTGCATGCAGGTGAGCAGCAAACTGAGCATAAATATAACGTCACTGGAGGAAAAGGCATATTTTCCTGTGCTCATATATGCAGATCAGACAATCGATGACCTAACTCAACTCAACATTTAATGATATGTTGCAGGTGTCGATTAACTCAAGCATTATTGGTTTTCTTATCGAAAAACATGGCCTCAATCGACCCGGGTTTCGATCCCCGTCCCCCGATCCCGCTTGCTGGAAGAGCGGCCTCGCCATGTGGCCCCGGCAGATGGGCTGGCGAGGCGGGCCAGGCCTGGCGTCTCTGCCCTCCCCACCCCCGAAATTAAAAAGGATGTTAAAAATGCAGCAGGACACAGAGAGCTGGCTGCGTTCGGGTGGTCACCGCCGTCCCAAAGACAAACCGGCCCCCTCGGGCATTTCTCACATCCCCAGCTGTAGTCCCCGACATGATGTCGCTTTGTGCTGGGAGCGGCCTCATAAAGTTAGCAGCCACTGGTGCAGCTGATCATTCACAAGGCGACGGTTTGCACTCACAGTCCTGTGATGAGCGGTGGCGGAAGGTGAAACGCAAGTGGCTCCGGTTCACGTCTTCTATAGGAATGGCAACCTGGGAGAATGGACAGAGAGGATTGGGTAAAACATCACGTGCAACCACGATTCTTCAGAGGCTGAATTGACACAATGGAATATAGAACAACATTTCGAAATAAAACACATTTATAGATTAAAACCAGTGGATGCTAACTAAATTCATATAATATTTAATGCAAGATCCTTTAAAAGACACCTAGGATAGGAAACAATCTAATAATGTCAAACACTTATTTTATATTCTACTACTATTACGTATGTATTAAATTGCAGAAGTTAATACAAGGGGGAAAGTGCACCCCCATTGACATTAGTGCACGACTGTTGTACGGCTCTCTGTGTGAGCCAGAATGACAGAATAGCGTTGGAAAGAGAAAGATGCTAAATCAATTCGTGGTGCACGGTTTTCATTCTGTGGAGCTGCACCACAGATTGCTCTCTGTGTAGGAAACACTGCTTCTACTTAAGCGACAGATTTGAATACTTCTCTCAGGACAGGCTGTAATAGAATTTACTCCAAAGGCTAGTTTTCCATAATGTGAAGAATTAAATTGAAAACAGCGGCTACTTTAAATGGAAAAACATATGTACAATATAGCATCATGGTTGGAAAAAATCGTTTAGTTGTGACCTAACCAAAGCAATCCAGAGGTAATAAAGCATTCATTACACAAAAAGTTCGTAAAGACATGCACCTTTATTGTTTCAAACCAACGTGGCTGCTTCACTTGGTAGTAGATGACGGACTTGTACTCGTTGATCCCCTCATCTCCGGCTCCAGGAAAGATTACGTTCTAGATTTGAGAGACAAAAATGAAAAAATGTCCGTAAAACAAGTGTAATTGAACAAAAGGAACGTTTATCTGCTTATGCCGACTCAGCTGTAGTGAAGCGCACGTTCACGGAAATCACGGCGGCCCCAGCTATTATCGCTGTCAAAACATTAGCATACCCGCAGCAGGTGGAGAATTGACTCGCACTTATTTCATAAGATGTAGTCCTCAGGGCAGGGAGCCGTAATCTAGCAGACGGCCTTTTAAAAGTCCGGATGCACCTTATGCACACGCACCTGCCTGTTGGCTGCCAATCTCGCGACGGCATTGCGGGAATAAGAAATAAATTAGAAATGAATTATTTAAGCTGCGGTTTCCTGTGCGGCGGGCGGTGGGAGGGGGCCAGGCGGCGGGCGGAGCAGCAGCTGGTGCAGGCGGGTGCAGCCGTGTAAATTGGTCTCCCCAGTGGGTTTTCCTGATTTTTCGACAATAGGTCAGGGTGCGTATATAAAACCAGGCTCCCCCTAGGGGGGGGTGGCATGAGGGGACGGAGCGGCGGCGAGCGGCGTGCGTGCACACCTTGTTTTTTTTCCTATCCATCCCTCCCACTACTCCAGCTGACTCCCTGGCCTGTTAGTGCGCCGCTGCTGAAATACTCCAACACTAATGGCTTCTGACAACCAGCAATTATGAGGAATAACAGGCCCCGTCTCCCCCAAGCCGACCCGGGGGGGGGGGCAGGTGCCGGCTGGAGCGGCTATGCCCCCTTCACTAAGTGGCCCCGGGATTCGTGACAGCTACAGATTCTGGACGGACGGCGGTTCTGGCCGCAGGTGAGATGGCTTTCTTTGGCGGGGGCGTGCTAATACGTCAGGGTGATAAGGAGTCACTGCAGAGCCCTCGACTGCACAACAAAACAAACCCTTTAGGAGGAGGAGAAAAAACCCAGAGATCGACGGAGACCAGGAGGAAATCAAGATAAAAGGACAGGGAAGAGGAGGGGGGCATCAACAGAGCAGGGATGAAGGGAGAAGTTTCAACATAAAACAGCATCTATGTGAACTCGTAGATTTAATTAAATTATGGCCTGAGTCAGTTTTTGGTGAAACACAAAAGAGTTTCTCAAATGCAGAGAATATTAATTTCAACACTGGATTAGAGAGGAAATACGTAAAACATTGTGCATTGCTTATTGACATTAAAGAATAAATTGGCTGGAACATCAAATTTAGACTAAATTACAATCAAATATTATAGACTATAGATTATAGTGGGAAGTGATTCATGAATCACAAAGGCTTGTTAAACTGCAGATTATTCTGACTTGGCCAAAGAACATTGAGTTAGGCAAAAAAAAGTAAAATGGCCATTTTCCTATAGGGCATAAAGCGTGTGATCCTTTCATCTAAGGATTAAGGTGATTTGGCCATATGCGGAAGCATCATCAAGAGATGATTTAGGCCAAAAACTCACTTTGTCGTGGGTGTCTTCGCAGGGACAAGTCATTTTAGCAGCAGGATTACTGTTTGTTTTGGGGGGTTATATAAAAAAAGAGAGAAGTTTGTTTTTATCAAAGATCATAAAGGAGAATCTGAGGACATTAAAGTGACCGGCAGGAAGTGCGCGTGTCTTTCATCTCAGGAACAGAACTTCCTTTCAGTCTATTCAAATCCAGGAAGGAAGAGGGTGAATTCACCCACTTTGCACTGATCCCTGGAGGGATCCTCAGACAAGGCAGCAGTTCTGTGAAAATGCTGCAGGAAAAAGATGCGATGAGGGAGCTCCAGAGATGGCACTCACTGATGTGACCTGTTAGTTAATCACTGTGTGGTGAACTGTTGAGCTGAACCTGTGGAATTGTACCTGATGTGTGCTTATCTCCCAAACAGTAAAACTTAAAGGATTATGCAAAGTTGTTTAGACATCAAACACGGATTCTATCTCTTTTAGTTGATACTCATCAGCTTTCACTTTAGTGAAAATCTGTCACTTGGCTGAAATCCCAAAACCAAAATGAAGCCAACTAATACCTATTCTAGTAAATGCATTATACTTATCAATCATACTGTGAGAAAAAAGCATTCTGGTTCTTTAAAGTTCCCGTGTTTTGTTTTCCAGCTGTGTTTGTGAGACAGCTTGATAAATACTAAAGATTTGTTCTGCAGCTGCAAACAACAACGGCATCATTTCCGAATGTGTTTGACTTTGCGCCAAGAATGTGGACACATCTCTCACTCTGGAGATGCACTGATCGGCCTGTTATTTCATCCACAACAGGAACATACAGAGATCTGAGTGATAATGTAACTGCAGGAAGGAGGAGACCCATGCTGCCTCTAAGTATCGTCTGTGAGAACTGCATGTACTGTATATCCACCACTGGTCCTTAACTTCCTGGGCGTGCTGGGCTGCTGCTAACTAACTAACAAAGCTTCCTTTCTCCATCATCGGTCACCTTACGTTTTTACTTTTACTCCAAAAAGCAAACTGTGACTGGGTTTTCATGAGGAACCTAACCGAGCTAGGCTTAAATTTGTGAACACGTTTGCATCTAGTCGGGCTTCTGTCTTTGTCTCAGTTTACATGCGACTGAAAATAACCGATGGGTTCCGCCCCCTCATGCGGCGTCGCCTGTGGCTTTAAACAGGTTAATACGGTTATAAATATATATACATGTGTATGTCTGCTGACTTTGCTGTGACCTTGTAAAGAACTGAAAGGAAACAACTTAATAAGCTTAATAAATCCTCAAATACAGTTCGGATGCAGACACGCTGTCTGCCTTTCTTTTTAATTAATCATACTTGCTGGACGCACTGTGTGAAAACACATTGAATTGGCACTAATGGCATTTTTATTTCTCATTATTTGGCCAGTTCTGGCAGCTTCTCGGCTCCATTTTGTCCCGTCTCTACTGTTTTAGCTACCCGTCTGAACTCGTGCATTGTTCAGCTCGAGTCCAACGTGCCAGCGAAAACCGAAGTCCAACTGCATTTATTAAATAACATGTTTATGTGCTCTACAGTTGTCAATTTACAGTGTGATTAATGCAATAATTGTGAGTGCTGACACAATGGTTTTAATACCTGTAGAATGTGATGCAAACTAATATAATAGCCCTGCAACGCAATATTAGACTTCACAGTTTAATGCAAATACTAAAACACTTCTAGCTCTGTTAAATCAACGGGCTAAACAACACACACACACACACACACACACATAGGCTTTGTTCCTCCCACATACTCGTCTTGTCCAACAGCTCTGAACCTCTCATTAACCGGTGGCCTCTGCAGAACTAGAGGTAAAGTCAAGCAAAGGGTCACAATAATTAAACATCAGAGGAAAAGGTCACTGGCTGCAGTATTAGGACATTAGACACTGACGAGTTGGCACATGATTAAAAAAAAAAAAAAAAAAAAAAGTAGACGGAACTCTTCAGCAAGGAAAAAACAAAAAAGGCTGTTAAACCTGCAAATAGGCATCCAACATTGATTGTTGAATTGTTGAGTATCCCGTTTTCAAAATGCATATTTTTTTTAGTTTGAAGGAAGATTTGACAGTGCTGTGAGCTCCTGGGATAGCTTGGTAACTAAGAGGAGAAAAGCTGCTATAGTAGTACACTACACTGCCCATATTGGCCTCCATGCTCGACTCCACAACGGACTCTGAGCGTAATAAAAGATGATTCCCGCAGTGCTGAGCCAACTTTTAGGCCAGTCAATCAAGTACACGGCACCAATATGGCACTCTGTCTTTTTCTGACAAGTGGCGAAGGCGTACAGTCTGGCCTGTGCATCACACTGCTTTATAGGGGTCCTGGTCAGTTAAGCAGTGTGCTGAGCTGTGTGAGATTAAAGAAAGCCCTGTGAATCACTGTCCCACAGACCCATTGGCCACCACACATGTGTCCTGAATGCAGAGAATGAGCAAGAACCCAGCAGCCCGGTTAACATTCTACAGCCGTACCTCCAGTTTCTTGCCGTCCTCGTCATAAACAGACATGGTGACCTCCACATTTTTATGTGCGGTCTTGCTCCCCTTGTCAAAGTCGCCCTGAACCAGAGTCAGGTAGATGTCATTCCGCACGTCACCTTTGGGAAAGAGGAACAAGCAGGTCAGATGTGTGGATATCCTCACATATTACAGGCTATGTAGAGCTCAAGAGTTCATACTAACATACACATATATATATATACACATATATATACGTATATGGATGTGTATATATATATATACAGACATATATATATATATATATATATATATATATATATATATATATATATATATATATACACACATACATATACACACATATATATATATATATATATATATATATACATATACACACATATATATATATATATATATATATACATATATACATATACATACATACATATACATATATATATACATATATACATATACATACATACATATACATATATACATATATATACACACATACATACATACATATATACACACACATATATATATATATATATAAAATATATATGGTTTGGAGTGTAACTCAGTATGTCTATTGGTATATATCTGACATATAGTTTATTAAATGGCGATTATGGAATAAATGTTAAGTGTCACATGTTCATTTTTCTCAATAATTAGTAGATGATGCTGAAATTAAAAAAAAAAAAAAAAACTCAACCTGGCATGATGATCTCAGGAAAGCCCATCTTGCGAGCCACAGCTGTTGATCGGTCCACCAGGTGAGGGAAGTCCTTCCTTATCTGATGGATGTCTCCAGGAAGCAGCTTCAGAGTCACCCACAGCCCTGGTGACACGTGGAAGGGGGAGAGAGGAAGGGGCCAAGAGAACGTCACGGCAAGACAAGACGGAGCGAGAGCAAAGAGCTTCAGGAAAACACACACCAAAAAAAGATATTTCTTCATGTGGGGTTCACTGTCAGTTGTGAGAGTGACTACTGTAACAGCTTCAGGGCAGGATGCTAAAAATAGGCCAGCCCTCAGGGAAGTGAATAGTTACGACAGGGAGCCAAACTGAAGAAGAAACTTAGACACTGAGTCCAACGTGAGAAAATCTGAATAAATCCACAGAATTAAAATAAATAAAAAAATATCACTTGGCTCTTATTGTGTTTTTTAGATTTATATATATATGTATTTATTATTTATATATATTTTTTTTTTGTTCTATGTTTTTTAATTATATTGGAGAAAAATATCTTGCAGGCCATTTCTGAACAAAAGCACTGGTGCCTAATTTAATTTGGTCCCTGATTTTCATTTATTTATTTTTTTCCCCCCAAATTGTTTTTGTTTTTAGTGACATCATTAATATTGTTATGTGTTGCATGCATTATTCATAACACACCATAGGAAAGTAAAAGAATCTAATTAATTAGGGGAATAAAAACAAAAAAAAATCTGTACTCGTGTTTCCACCAGTAACAGCTCAGCTTTTCTCCAGCTTCAGCCCTGTAACCAACTATTTCTACTATTCACTTAGAAAAAAACATGTTTTAACAATGAACTGAAAATAATCAACCATCGTCGCTGATGCTTGTGACCTGAGAGGCTTTATCCACTCTCCCTTTCCGCGCCCATGCATTATGATGACTGACACATCTCTTTTGATACGTGAGCGTGACCGGCGCTGTGCTCTCGGTGGTCCGCCGTTCTTCCCGGAGTGGGCCTCGGCAGCGCTGACATTTATCCAAGTACATCTTCATAGGGCGTAACAATACCACAGAGGCTGCCATGCCCCCCCACCCCCCACCCCGCTCCCTCCCTCCCTCACAGCACAAATCCCTTCGATAGCTAATGTTGTTCCACTATCCACAGATGTCAAATCAGTGATAAGACCTGGTCTTTGCAGCGGACCCGCCGTCTTAATTAACAGCTGGATTACTTGGATCCTGTCGTCATGGCGATGCGGCCAACTATTTATAGTCGGAGCGGTGATTTATAGTGAGGACGCTCGACAGAGAATTATGTTCTTATTAGCAGGAAGGGCAGTTTCAACGCCCCGCCTGTGTGCAGGGGGTAATGGCTATTTTCAGGATTGTTGTTTTAAGGAAAACATGCTTATATTACTGCATGAAGGTCTGTTGTTAAAACAATTTGTACTATGACATAATATACAAGTTCCATTTTTCCCTCGTAGAAACACATCTATCATTATTTTCTTATTGTTTCATTGCAATATGTTTGATATTCAGAACAGTGACGCAAAACCATAGGTTCCATGAAATTGTCATTTTCCATGTTTTGCTGCAGCACTAATAATTAGATGCTAAAATCACAACAAAACTATTATTTCTACAAATGCATATTTTTTTTATTAACCCCCTTAATAAAATTTGCAAACTGTCACAAGCATCTGATTAATTATTAGTCATAATTATTCACACTATTATAAATAGAGAGGCAATTATGCAATATCATAAGAGTATATATGTTTATATGATCTTAACAATTGGCCCTTTGAGGGAAACCACAATGCTGATGAAGCCCAGACGCTTTAACGCGTCTTAAAAAAGCCAACAAGTGGCTAAACGAGACACCAGAGGTATTAATCATTACGCCGAAGCACGGAATGGAATCCGGAATTAGAAGCTTAGTGGTGGTGACGTTAGAGTCGTGCAACCCTGATGAAGTTTGCGTTTCACCTTCGGCTGTTGCGGTAAAAAACAACAACAATCCCATAGGCTTTGGAATGAGACCACAAAGGGCACGTTGGCCTATAAAAATAAGTCAACCCTGCAATACTTGATTAGAATGCGGGTGTTCCTTGTAACTTTTAAAATATTTAGCAGAGAGGGCAGTAGAGGGTTGACATGTTTTTGCTGTTATTTATGTCTATTTGGAAAACAAACAATTCTATATATATTTTAACGCACGTTAGAATTGATGAGTAGCAGGAGTATTCATTGAATTTTAATTCTGTTAATTTTTTTGGCACACGTCACATTCCTCTGTTTCCAGAAGAAGGTGGGATTTATTCATTTATATGCATCATTATGTGTTCTGCCAGTAACATTGGTTGAATAAAACATTGATGAGAATCCATCAGTATAACAAGTGGCTCCCCTTCCTTCCTTAAATGGTTGATTCCAACACCGAGCCCGGTTGTCTTCGGCCAGATGTTAAGGTCCTAACCTCTTTATAACCTGAACATCTCACGGAGACAGATCTGACTGAGTCGTGGTCTCGGCTCGCATCTTTCACAGTACCTTGGCCCTTGTGATTGACCTCTTTGGCGGTGATGACTTTGTTGATGACTGTCTGGAGAAAGTCGTTCTCCCCGGCCACCCTGGGTGAAAAACGGGAGATGTTCAGCTGCTTGTGGCGAATGGCGTCATCCAACGCTAGCCTGCAGTATGCACACAACAGGCAAACACCACAGAGGAAGAGGAGGAGAGATGGCGGAAGGAGGAGGAAGAAGAGGGGCCACAGGTGATGGTTGTGAGGAGGAGGAGGGATGAAAGACAGAAAGACAGAAAGGGGGGAGACACACCGAAGAGTGATGCGAATACCATGACAGACACAAAGCCACTTGTTAGCAGTTAACAGTGAGGCAGGATGGGTAATGAAAGAAACACACAGAGAAATCATTGTTTAGGAAATGACGCCGAGTCAGCATTCACAGAGCGCCTGCCGCAGTAGGGAGCTCAAACCGCTCGGTTTTCAAGTGCTTTCAAAGAGCGAGACTCATCGCAGGAGAAAAACAAACACACACACACACACAACATTATGCTCCACGCGGCGTCCGCGGCTGGGATGGTGCAGGATACGAAACAAGAGCAGGGAAGAGATGACAGCCGGTCTCCTGCTCCGGATCCAATGTCAATCTGAGCAAAGGCAGCAGGAATAAGAGGCAGCAGAGATCCGTACAGACGTGGAACAAAGCGGTGTTCCAGTCAGCAGGAGGGAGGAAGCTTTTCCCCGAAATCTGCTCAGGATCAGATTTGTGTTTTTCGATGAGTGAGACGTGACATTCAGCTACAGCTATTCAACACAAGGTGGAAAAACAAAGAAAGATTAAATTCAGGGTGCTGGGACACTAACGATTCATTAAGTCATTGTTTAATCCATAAAATGGGCCAGACCCCAAGGTGATATCTTCAATTTCATGACGAACATTCCAAAAGCCAAGGGATTAGAATGGTAAAAAAAAGAGAGAGAGAAAAAGGAAGATGTGTCATTTGTCTTTGATAAATGTCTTAAAGAATGAATCCATCATTCATCAAAAGAGAAGAGTATTAAAAGTTTGACTGAAACACATAATGCAAGATGATCTTTTCTGTTCTTTTATGATTCTGCACAACGAGCTCAGAGAGAATTTCACTCCGTCTCTCAGACCTATGACGAAGGACAAGACAAAAAAAACAACAAACTATTTCAGCAAGATGCCAGGGGCCTCTCCAAATCACGTCGCTATGTCCAATCCTCCCTGAATGGCGCCTCCACTTCCTGCCTGCGCTCGGCCCTGGACACACACGGCGACGGGTCGCGTAGCGGCTCCTTCCAAATTCATTGGCAAATATCCACATTTCGGACATAAATAACACCTTGTAGATTGTGTTCTGCTCTTCACGGTGGAAGGGTTTAATACTGGTGATTTATGCTCACAGATAAAACTGTTAAGTGAGGTGATCTGCCAGCTAAACTGCCTGGATCTGAAACATTTCCAATTATGCAGGAAATCACGTTGAGGAAAAGGTTACTGCGGCTCCGTACGCTGTCCTACCAGAATGGCAGCAGTTAATGAGATTGCCTTAATTGAGTCAGCAGGGAATAGGGGAGCGTTACGCTCCCAAAACCCTTGCTAATCAGGTGTCATCGATTCAAGTATTTAAAAAACACACACACACACACACAGACTCCGACATACTGTTCATACTCGAAATGATGGAAATAAAGAGCAAGAGGAACTGTATAAGGACATGCAACATCCAAAGCTTAAAGAACTCTCTGTTTTCTATAAAAATAATATTTTTTTTTGTGCACTTACGGCTGAAATGGGATAAAGTGCTGCTTGTCCTCATCGTCCATTTTGCCCGTTATGATGTCGGTGACGTCCATTACTGTGGAAGAACAAGGGAAGAGGGTTAGGGGATATTATCAAAACATGACTACCTGACAACTCTGTTGGGCCTTCATAGAGGACTAATTAAATTAGAGGTGGAACCTCGAATGAAATAAGATAATATCTCAGAAAAATGACTTGATATCTTGGAATAACAACTTAATATTTTGCAAAAGTTATATATCGAAATGATGGCTTAATATTTTGAAATAAAGATATCTCAAAATAACTTTAAAATCTCAATTTATAATCTCGATGTGATGAGATATTATCTTAAATGAACAAACAAACTTAAAGGTAATTTTTTATTTTATTTATTTATTTATTTATTTTTACACATAATCTCAGAATAGTGACGTTTAACAGCTTCACTTCATTTATTTATTTATTTTTAAAGCACATATGGTTCAATGCTTTGGTATCATATACAGGTAATGAGAAACAGAATTATTCACAGTGACTGATGCTAGTGTGACAGCAAAGGTCAAAGGTCAGCCATAGCAGGCCTTTTCTAACTATGCCTCTCTATAGTGGCAGTGATGATGATGATGATGATGATGATGATGCCAGGCCTCGTACATCAGGCGTTTTACTTTACTTTTAAAGACAGACTAAAAGCGGAGCATCGTTTCAGAAACAAACTGTGGGCAAAGCCCCAACCTGATTAGTTTACGATACTTTTGGCGGCCTGCCAACGGGAGATGAATCAAACCGGACATCTTCTTTCAACTTCAGCTGAGTTTTCAGCAAAATACATTTATTCATCCAGTTAAGGGCCTCGGCACAACACTTCCACTCACTGTGAACTGTGAGGCGACGCGAGGGGGTCATTTCTCAAGGCTTCAGCACTTGTGGATATTTAAGCGGAGCCAGGTTTAAAAAAAAAAAAGGCAACCTCATTTTAACTATGCAGATTTTTAGAGCGTCCCTGTAAAAGGACTTTTTTTTTAGCTCCTACGTCAGAGCAGCTACTCTCAGCAAAAAAAAAAAAAAAAGGAACCTCGAGTGACGTGAGCACACATTGTTTGGTTGATGGCATGCTTATAAACACAGATCTTGATTCTAGCAGCCCCTCATGGAACAACATGCTATCATGGAGTTTCCCTGTGGTCTGATGTACCTGCCACTCCGAAGGGTCTCCTCAGCCCTGACGTCAGCTTCTTGGTGTTGTTGTCTCTCAGCTCCATCCGCCCCACTCTGACGATCTGACACACAAAGCTGATCTTCTCTCTCTTTAAATCTTCACTGCCCAAGTCCTGGGGGAGTGGAAAAAGAGTTATGCAAAACTTCTGACACTGACTAATAACTGTCACACATCCATATTTGCTGCCACCAATGCATTTTTCCTGCAGGCAATACCTCAGAAAACCAGCAGCGTGCTCCCAGTGGGTGCACGCTGACCTTCTGCCCTTGGGCCTCCATTAAATAGAGGCGACAGCCTCTGTAAATATGTACAGCGAGCCGGGCTCTTTCTGGGAGAGCTTTACAAATACGGGCTCGGCACGCAGGCTCCCCAACGCCTCGTAACATGGCTGAATAAACAGCGGGCTACCACAAACACGTGCACAAACACAGGGACACACACACACACATGCGAGAGAGAGAGAGAGCAAACACACTCACTGTGAAGACCGCCCTCAGATTGTGGAGCTGGTCTATGTCTTTGACCAGACCCGAACTCGACCATTTCACCAGGTAGTTTTCACTGCGGGGGAAGAAAGAAAGCACGAAAAAAGAAAACCAGCATTATAATGTGTCTCTGTGTGTTTTTGCATCAAAGCAGCCGCAGCCTTGAAGTTAATCCAGACTCTGATCTGTTAGGAAAACAAAATAAGGGACTGATTCCGGAAGCAAAAAGGAACATTCCACAGCCAAGCTGCTGTACTTGTGATAATTTGCTGTCACACATTCCTAAACAATGGCAGATCGCTGGGCATCTGGCAGAGGGAGTTGTGGTCATGTTATTGTGCAGTGTGTGCGTACGTTTAGATTCGGCCTCCACAAAAGCGAGATACAGCGTAATCAGTTGTACCTGATAAACTTGGACTCCACCGGGTCGTACAGTGACATGAGCACTTCCGCGTCCTCGCCGATCTTGCACACCACGTTCTTCAGGGTCACGAAGAGCGCAAACGCCGGCGTGGACGCGAACTTCGCTTGCCGTGTCAGATCGATATTCTGCTTCTGAGACTGTGGGAAGGAAACGAGAGGAGTCACATTTAATATTGGCCATTTTTCCCAAGTTTTGGGAAATCATTGATATCTAACAGAAAACACTCAGTGGGTTGGTGTAGTTAGCAACCACATCACAGATTATCATTAAAGGTCAGCCACTTCTGCTTTCTGAAAATTAAACAAGCCAAGCAGTCTTTGTGGTGTATTCTGCATTGGTGAAAAAAAAGCTGATTGATCTTCAAGTCTACATCTACAGTAAAAAAAAGAAATTGGACTGACAGCGTAATTCCCTGGACATAATGCATGCTGGGGCCACGACGTTTAATATTCAGCACGTTGACCTGGGCACTCTCTTATTGCACATGCATATGCAATAAAGGCCCCTG
This sequence comes from Eupleurogrammus muticus, assembly GCA_036785175.1. NCBI lineage: Eukaryota > Metazoa > Chordata > Actinopteri > Scombriformes > Trichiuridae > Eupleurogrammus > Eupleurogrammus muticus. The sequence continues at coordinate 18,195,858 of JAYKQN010000015.1, forward strand.
GATGGAAAAGGTCACATAAGATGAGCGGTGTATGACTGTGTAACTGCAGGGAACTTGGCAGCTGGCACTCACTACATTCTGCCATACGACACTGGGGTGAGTGATGCCACTCATACGCCAAGGATAATAGACCGGAAATCTGGCTGGAGTCCCTGAGTTCAAACACCTTTTTGAAGCGTTTTTACCAGCTCCTGCACTCAGGTTGAAGGGGTTTCCTGCTTTCTGTGTATTAGACTGTAACAGCCTGTGCCGTCTACTCGACAGAAATTGGTGGCTTTTTTTTTAAGTAAGCAGAAATAACAATGAACTTACTGGATGTATACAAATAAAAATAACATAATTCTTCTTCATGAGGCTCTGCAGATAATAGAATTTTTTTGATTTGTGATTTTGATTTGTGTGAACATTGTGTGGTGCTGTGCCACAGAACGCAAACCAAGCACCACAATTTGAGTCTGCCTTTTTTTTTGTTCTGTCAATACCATTCTATAGATAGAGGCAGATAGATGGAGATAGAGAGGCCCTGCTAACTTTTAAAGCTCCATAATTTATTTTAGCCTGAAAGCTAGCAATTGCGCTGTTCCAATGGAGCCTTTGGTGCTGCCTTGTGTCTCTTTCAGGGTGGCTTTGTAAAATAAATCCATGTAGGTAGATGCAATATTGATAATAGGGAATTTTTCAATTTTCACCAAAGTGATCAGGATAGGGATTTTTCCCCCATAATCGAGCACGCCTCACGCTTGTGTTCTTTTATCAATGACATACACGCTGCATAATGATCAGTTCATTGGCAGGCGTGGATCTGTTCGAGGAGGCGGCATCTCTACCTTTTCCTCTTGGATCCGGTCTTCGATTTGTTTAGAGGCCGCCTCGTGTGCTCTAAACAGGCTGACGGTGCTGGTGAGCTCCGGGTCCAGGATGTTTCCATCCTTATCTCGGACCACCAGGTCCAGATCCAAGTACCTGGCAAAAAGAAAAATGCAGCAGTGGTAATAAAAGCTGAAACCCGCCGAGATGAACACATACAATAACATACACAACACACTGAGCTTGTGTGATTGTGTTTCTGAGAGAAGGAGCAGCACATCCGCCACCTCCTTTTCTCTTCATATAACATCCCTGCAGCTCCACTGCGCTCCCTCAAACACTCCTGGTATTTGTTCACCAACAAAACGCCGACTTTCACTGAACGCGTTTCATCGCCTCATCACTCCCCCCCCCCCCCGCCACTCCTCGCTCCTGCAGAGGCAAAAGTCATTTCTCTACCTGGCCACGGGCTTAAAGTTTCATCAATGGAGCTTCACCATTTTCATTTTCGACCGATCTAGGCGCATTGCAGACACAGCAAGAGCTGTCACTTCATGATGGAATACAGTGTGGTTTGCAGAAACTAAATCTCTCCACTTTTTCCCCAACAAGCCGTGTGATGACCTGTCATTTTCTATTGACTGACACCGCTGACCTATTACAACAAGAGGGTTTTTTACTAGCAGGTAGACACAGTGATAAAAGGGTAAAGGTCACGAGGTGGGTAAAGGTGACGAAGGTGAATGCCTCTCACTTGTTGCCGTAGTCTATCTTGGAGGTGACTTTCTGTTTGAGCTCCGTGAGCTCGTCCTGCGGAAGGGTGCCGGACAGGATCTGGGAACGCCACTCGATCAGGCTGTAGATCATGTCGCGGACCGAGTTGAACATCTCCCGTTTGTCGCCCTGTCAGCGGGGGGGGGGGAAACAGATGGATGAACACATGTGCGGTTTGAGAAGCACAGCCGCACTCCCGCATGTAATTTACAGCGTGCCGTGTGGGCTTGTGTCTAAAGTGCTGACTATCGAGAGGACACGCTCACAGTCTGGCAGCCAAATCACAAGCAGCGTGTACAAACATAATGAACAAAAGGTCTTTGGTTGCTGTGAGCAGGTGGTGTGAGTTTTTTTAAGGCCAGACAGTGATACCATTAACAACATTTCAATTAAAATAATGCAGTATTGGATGGGTTTTTACATTAACACATAATGTAAACATATATATATATATAAGAATATAGTATAAGCTGCCGTCTAATAGGCCAGTTGAGCTACTGTGTGTTTAGACTCTCATCCTCCAAAAGGGGCTTTTCTTACCCACAGAAACCAGCTGAATGGAGTGTGTTGGGATTCTCACCACATACAGGTCCCTCCATATGGAAGCCCACTCCCGCAGCGTGGTGGTGACCTCCTGAACCAGGGGCAGCTCGGTGGGAATGACCGTTTCCTTGTGCCTGTGGTGACCCAGAACAGATTTGATGCAGTGATTTTGTGTCTTTTCTGCTTCCCCCCCCCCCCCTTCTCGCTCTACTAGGACAACGTGTTTGATCAGAAATGATGTGAGGGTGAAAAAAGAGAAACCGACGATATTAGTGTCTGAAAGCAAAACCTGTCCACTGTTATCACTACATACGCATATATCTGCCTATAATCAGATGAAATAAAAAATCACCTTTGATCTTTAATCCCTCACTGAAAATTCTGTGTGTATGAAAATATCCGTTCAACTGAATCGCATGACTTTGAAGTCGCGTGTGTGTGTCAGTAAAAAAAAAAAAAAAAAACACCAAGAGCAACCACAAGCACGTCACATCACATCAAGATAAAAAGATAAACTTCAAACTACTTATTAGTTCCCCTCTCGATTTTTGTTGCAGCGTTAAGCCTGTTGCATCTTCCACACATTTAAATGAAAATAATAACTATTGGTGATGAAGGGGGAAGCAAAAACATCGTGCATGTGAACGTGGAGAAATACTAACCCGCTGCCCTCCACCGTGGCCTCTTTCAGGTGTATATAACAAGCAGGAAATATGCCCTAGAAGAGGAAGTGGTCACAATTTAGACGATCAACGGCCGAAAAAGCTGAAGCTGTGCAGAGCAATTACTCGATGTTTGAAAGCCTTTTGTTCGCCGCTCACCTTTTTGGATCTCCTCCTCAGCCTATGCCCTCTGTACCAGTCTAATGGAGAACAGAATTAAGTTAAAGGAAGATTTAAACATGTAAACACTTCATGCAAAACTGTCCCAAACATTCAAAACCCTTCAAATAATACCCAGAAAAGTACATGATACAGGACCTCTGACTTTTGCAAAGTTTCACTTTTTGCAAGAGTTTCCTTTTTCTGCATGGTTGTTCAAAAATAACAGCGCACGTGAGAATCTGGACAAAGTGAAGGCTGCGAGGTTTACAGGAGCGTCGTCGTATCATTATTGCTAATGCTGTGCATTATCTCATCGACGACAGATGTGCGGAGTTTGACACATCACTGGAGGTTCTCGTGTTGACAGAAAAATAATGTCCAACACCGCCTTGTCAACTCCCATCACGCCCGTCATCAGTAAGGCCGCTCTCACCTTCATATGTCTCAAGTATGTGCACTGTGTCTCCAATCTGCAGCGACAGCTCCTCCTCTCCCCGGGCATCGTAGTTATAGATTGCTGCAAAAAAAAAAAAGGATGAAAGAGGACAATATAAGAGCGGGAGATATTACAGGAGGAAGGAGGGAAAAAAAGGCAATAAATCGCTCGGCTCCCTTGTGGCGCTAATTGTGTGCCATCGCGATGTGTAGCGGAGGAATCACACATCCCGCACCATGTCCACCCACGCAGCGTGACACACGCGTGTTTGGGCCTGGCGCCGTCGACGCTGTTATATCAACAGATTCCTACCACCCACTGAAAAGAAAGCAATAATAATGGAGAACAGCACAACAACAATAATAGCGCCGGTGGGGAAGAACAGACCGGCCCAGAAGTGCAAACGGAGACGCAGGGATAATTAAATAATGCGGCGCTCCTGGTTTTCTCTGCAGTTTTGCAGATAAAACGAAATGAAGGTGGGTTTGGTTCACACTTTTTTATTAAAATATAGTCTATAATGCATTGTGGAGACCTTCAGTAGAAATAACACTAAACATAAAATGATAGAAGTTGTCCTACCATAAGTTTAACTGGTTATAAAGACACACACAGTCTGCTCTGATAGATCGTAACAGATAATAAATGCTAACTTCATGAAATGGAATGAAGCATTATAAAAATCAATAAAAGGCTATAGGACGACTTTGTAGGCTTTAAGTGAAGTGACAGTAACGCTGTATAGGGAACATCGATACGTGTCACTTTACTTAAAGCTCACACAAAGTGCTGAGTGAATGGATGCCGGGCTTCTCCAGCAGAGGTTTCCAGAGGTGAATGACGGCTTCATTTCAGAGCCTCGCTGCCGGCAGCGGAGGCATCGCGCTGATGGTGCATCGAGTGGATCGACCCTTCTCTCCCCCGTCGCCTGCCTGCAGCCGATTATATTTCATCAACATATCGGGTGGCGCGCAACAGTCTTATTCTTTTTTTTCGGTTTCTATGGAGGACAATTATCTCGAAAAACATTCACATATGTTATATATAGTGTTGGACATTTATGAATTAAGCAGAATACCAAATAGTGGTACAGTATGTATAAAAGGTTGGAGAAGCTTGTTACGCTGTATAATTGAGTTTTAAAAGGCGACATAAAGCGATTTATAAGCGATTTATTAGGACACAAAGGTGCAAGCTGCATGGTGTCTAGAAAATCCTCACACACACCAAACAGACAAATCTTTACCAAAACTGACTCCCATATTAGGAAGAGTGAGATCTTATTGTGTTTCGATCAGGAGTTTGAGGTGTTCTATAAATACAGACAGTGCCCAACTTATGGACACAATAGGTTCCCAGAGGCAGATCTGAGCTCACCTGTTTGTTATATATGAAAATTTCAATCTATAATTGCCTTTTGAGGTCATTTAAAATGCCATTAGTACTCTCAATAAGAAAGCACTATAGCCTAAGACCTACCAGAAGCAATTACAGCACATAACAGCACCAGCCTTTGCTTTATCAGCCATGATGGATGCGGTTGTGTTGGAGATGCACGTGTGGAGCAGTGCTGCTTGGCGGAGGTCAGAGGTCAACACTTTATGAACATCTATGGACATCAGTGAGTGGTCGTACACGTCTAGGGGAATCCATCGAGAAATGCACACATCCCATATGCAGAAATGGCGCCTTAAAAAAGTCATTAAGACATCCGTTGTTGTGATGTCACAGCCGTTTAAAACCAGCTAATCAGCGGTTTGTTCATATTGATGATGAAAAAAAAACACGTTTGTTCTTTTAGTGCTCCAGAGAGAAGCCTGAGATGTAAAAACAATATTGAGCAGATTCGCTGCCTAAAAATCACAAATATATCTTGTTAGAGATATCAGAACTTCTAATAAAAAGTGTACACTACGGGACCATTAAACACAGCCTCAAACACTGCCGTGCAGTTAAATAGCCACTCTAACAATCGTAAAAAAAAACAAAAAAAAGAAAAGACTGAAACCTGTCGTGTGTGTGATGTTTAGCTCGTGTGGACCAAAGGTCAGCCACTTAGTGACCACCGTTTAGCAGAGCGCATAAAGTCCATGTGCTGCATGTTTCAGCCCCGTGTCAGGTTGTTATCAAAGTGTACGTGCACATACACGTGCGTGTCCACAATGTGTTCGCCGTCCCCCGAACAATCCAAGCGAACCCACCAGAACGCCAGCCCGGGGGCTGACAATGGAACAAAGACCCCAGGAAATGAATTCAGTGGTTCCAGGCCCAGACACAAAAGGTACCTACGGGGGGAGCAAACAGCGAAACAATCAAAAGGGAGGCGGGATTAATCTGCGCGCGGCCGTCGGAGGGAGCGGCGTAGTCGCCGTGCGGCGGGCTGCGCTCGATTAAAGCGTCATTAGGAGCGGCCAGAGAGACAGCCAGAACGGCTGCATCTGTGTTTGTTCGTAGGAACTGGGTCAGCGACCGATTCGGCGTGTTTATCTGAACGGCAGGTGCTGAGAGGGAGCAGCCCCTGAGTAACGGCACGCCACGGGGGGACGCCGACTGAATCACAGCCATCAAACACGGCCCTGACACACACACACACACACACACACACACACACACACACACACAGGAACCAGAGTGATTACTGTCACGTGGGGCTTGACTGACGCCCTGATTACTCATAAACCTGTATTTGCATACCCCAGAATAAACTGATGTCAATTACAGAGCAGCGGGGGGGGGGGGAGATGAGACGAGGAAGGAGGAGGATGACGAAGTGGACCGTATTCTCCTCGGAGCGTGGCGTGCAAATGATTTTTCCGGAAACGGGATTTGCCTCGGTCTCATTACCATACGCAACGCCGTGCATAAGGAAAACGCAGACGGCATTATCGTCAGAAGGAAACGAGTGAGGGATCAGATTACAGACCATCCACTTAGCCCTCTCCATAGTTATGAGCCGCGTCATCCAAACACTGGACTGATTGTAATTCTACACTTTGGGCTCGCTAATAACCTGCACTAATCCACAAAGAGGCGAACATATCATTACACTCAGATGAGGAGGGGTGGGAACAAAAAGGGAGGAAAGAGATGTGTGTGTGTGTGTGTGTGTGTATGTGTGTGTGTGTGTGTGTGTGTGTGTGGAAAGAGCCTCTCGCCGCCTCATGTGACGTCCCTGTGGGCTTGAAGCCCGCCGAGGGAGCCAGCGAGGGAATCCCAGACAAGAGGATTCTCCGGGATGGAGTCTGCTCCACTCGGGGTTTTCGAGCAGCCAAACAGGCGGAAAATCCTGCGGTGTCTTTGGAGCAGGTCATAGGACCCAGCAGCGGCCATTACTGTCTGATCACAAACCATTGATAAAGTGAAACTGTACAAATGGCGTCTTTAAATAACATAATTTGGTGATTCATCTTTCACTTTTGGAGTAATCTTTGGCATAAAATGTGATGCAAATAATTAACATCACTGATTTTTGGTAAAGATCGAGAATTAATGTGCGATTAAGAGCAAAAGCAAAAAGTTGATTTTTACAATTGAAATATTAAAACTCAGTGAATTTAAGGTGGAAACAGCATTGTCTTAGCCTGGCTAACCAGACCTCATCTCAATGACTGCAAGTAAACGAATAATTTGATAGTTAATGTGTTGATTATTCAAAAAATTGATTAGTCGTTTCCAGGCTAACAGTCTACAACCCAAAGATCATCAGTTTACTTTTATAATAGAAATCATAACATCATCAGATTAGAGAAGATTGAATATTCGCGGCATTAAATATGACTTAAATTGATTAATCAATTATCGAAATTGTTGGCGAGGGAGTGGTTTGATTAATTCCTATCAAGTGTGTCTGTGCATAGCTTATAGCCACTTGTATCAAACATACCCGATGGTTTACCCAATACTTAATGAGGATAACGTAGTTTAGCTGTATAAATTGCTAATTTTCCAAAATGAAGGTAAAAGTTTTCTAAGGCTGCATCAAATGGTAAATGGCAGTCTGCCGCCATGTTGGATCCAAAACTATCAGGAAAGTCTCTTCTGTGCAGCATTACGGAGATGCTCCGCTACTTTAAATAAAGCAGCCTGTGACTTGCGTGCACACAATCTTATCAGACTATAGAGCCAAAACACTCTGTTGATGAATGAGGGAGGACGAATTTAATACAGCGCTTACGTTGAATGAGGAGTTGAATGAGCGCACAGTGGACAGAGGCAGCGCGGCTGAACAGAGGATGAGTATTACACCCCAGCTGCACTACGGGCCTCCAAGGCGAGAGCAGATTATATCCTCTAAAGGATATAGCTGACAGTAAATGACTCAGCCGGACGACTGACTGAAGAGAGCAGCACGGAAAATGATAGACTGCTCACTCCTTAAGACCAGGAGACTATTTGACCCCATAAATCTATTGTATCTTGAGTCAGAGCAATTTCATTCTGAAGCATCCCCACCTGACTGTGAATTACATTCAATTTGAAATTTGGAGGGACCATCATGATATCCATGGAGAAAACGCTGTCGAATTTAGAGCCACGATGATACGTTTGTGAGGCGTGTACTGTTATAGTGAAGCTGCTCAAGGATTTTAAATAACTTAGATTCTAATTTTGCTGTGGCTCCATTTTAACATTTTAAACAAGCATTTAGAGGCTATGATGCCCTGGAGGACATTACCGGACTACGAAACACACACACACACACACACACCCTTGTCTGACATCAACCTAGTCATGTGTATGGGGCAAATGTGCGTTACTCGTTGCAGGTGTTTACCGCTGTTTTTTGCCGATGAGCCGGGAGCTGCAGAACTGACATGAATCCTTCGGGGATGTGCCAAGTGCTGTTAGGATAACAGGCCCGGCGTCGGCCCGGAGGAAGCAGCAGCAGCAGCAGCAGCAGGACGCAGCCATTCCATTCTGCTGCATCCCCACGCTGCCGGCAGACTACAAATAACGTCTGTGCCAGACTCCCTCGTCTCTGACAATAATGCGCACTAAAGGAGGCAGTGTCACCATGTTTGTCCACTATTAAACAGGCTTGGCTGATATCCAGCATTTTATATAGCAACTTACAATGTCTTATCACAGGAGGGGGTGGCAGGAAAAAAGAAAAACTATATATATATAGTGGTATTTTATGTTTTCACGTATTTCTGGGCAGCTTTGATTTAAAGGAAGCTAGGGCTGTAGCAGACCTGCAGTTTTCTGGGAGTTTGTTCCAGGTATGTGGAGCATGAAAACTGAACACTGCTTCTCCATAAAGTTTATCGCCACACACCAGGGCCGTTGTAGCAAAGCACTGAGGGGAAGCTGCACAGCTTTTAATAAAATGTTATATATATACACACACATTTCAGTGTTGTCAAAACATACAAATTTGGTATTCCAACTCTCCTGATGTCAAACCTTTTCTGTCATTTCTCAAGTGTCAAAGGAAAAAAAAAATACTGCAAAATATTTACTTTTAATAGCAAACAAAAACAGTAGTTTCCTGCAGGCTCTGTTTCGCTAAGAAATGTCAGAAAATGCCGTGAAAATTCACACTACAAATTCCAACATGTTACTTAAATGTCTGGTTTTGTCAACATTCTCCAAATCACCTACTTGTGCAACAGAAAAGAGGAACAACACCTTAAACCGCTTAAGTTTAGAGGTTTTCCTTCATAAATTACTTGAGATGATTGAAAATTGTTAATAATTAACTAGGCTGCAATTAGTTATTTCTGCACTATTCCCAACCTATTATGAAGATATTGAGATACACACATCCACGCTTGTGTTAGGTTCTAAGGGTGGCCAGTGTGTCAGGGCTTCAGATTCATCTGAATAAACCCCCAGTGTTCACAGTCATACTGAGGAGTCCCTGTACCACACGAGTTGACTAGACAAAAGATTAAAAAAAAAAAAGAAAGTAGTAAAGTTAGGCTCAGCAGCTGATTCAGCATGTGCAGGATTCTTGAAGGGAGTCTAAAGATATTTCAAGGACTGGGAAATCAAAGTCTTTAAAAAGGTATAGAGGATTTCTATGTTGCTGTGCAAACCCTCATTCAAAGCTGGCCCAGCACAGGCAGATGAGACGATTGTTTTTTTGTTTTTTAATTCAGCCACAGCGGTTATGTTTTAAAGCACTAATAAAACACCCACAGCTCTGCACAACTCCCTGTACCACGGCTGGAAGGTGCATCTGTCCCCACAGCTGGCTCGGCCCTCTCCCCGCGCCGCTTTCTGCTCTTTGTGCTCTGTGAAGGACTGATCTCACACGCTGTTACACTAATTCACTGTTACACACACACACACACACACACACACACACACACACACACACACACACACACACACACTCTGTGCCACCATAATAAGAAAATACAGGCAGAGTTGCTGCAGTTAAACACACCACCACACACTTCCAAAGAAGTGATTACTGAGAGGGAATTACTTTTATATGAGTTTATAAATTGTTTTTTTTTTATTATTGAAAGCAAGCATACCAGCAGACTGCAATCTTTAAATTTGGTATTCAAATTCAAAGCAATATTCTCCAACAAAAGGACTGTTGCACAAAACCTAGATCATGGATTAAGCCAGGATTACCTGGCTGAATTCACTGTTGTGTTCACAATAATAACAGCGTGTTTAAAAACATGAGTCGAGCCCCAGTCCTTATAATCATTTTTATTTTGCATAGAATGCATTTTTCTTTACAAACGGAAATATCTACTGTATAAACTGAAAAATCGAATAAAAGTAACGGTTTCTGGGAACTTGCATGGGGTCGATGCTGCTGGTTTACTGCTGTGTTTGGGATCGATGTCTCCTTAAAACACACATTTTAAGGGCATTTCCTTTTCGGCATAAAGCAACATGGCTTCTTCGCGTGTTTTTAAACAGGCAAACTGACAATACTCTTTGTCTGTTATATGTAATAGATAGGCCTGCAGTAAGAGAAACATGCCCATATCGTAATGGTTGCAGCAGCGTGCTTCACTCTCCTTAAATTCAGTGTGTGGTTAGCCGTCTGCCAACTGCCTGCAGCCCTTTGACCCAAAAACAACATTTTTACTTTCATCGCAAAATGTTTCTTCATTTCTCTTTAGGCCAGTAGATGTGTGTTTTTTGGCAAATTGTATTTGTTTCAGCATGTGCTTTTTTGCAGGGGGACTTCGTACGTCAGATAAGCATCAACTCTATGCAACACAGATGTGAAGCAGTTTTGAAGGATTTAGGCGTTACTCGTGGTGCTGCTACTGCTTTTATTTTCATCATACCTGTAGCGGTGACTCTGTGGCACCGAGGCAAGGGCACATAAATTACAATGGAGATTTATTCTGTGCAGCTATCCTGCACCAGACCAGGCTAGCAGCCAGGCCAGAATAATGCAGGGGTCTTATCTGTCAGCCAGCCGTCACTCAGACCGGAAATAAAACGCATTTTACTCTAATGTTATCTTCTGTTTGCATATCGCCTCATTTTCATTAGCTCTCATTGGAATACCACAAAAGCTGTGTAATTAAGCCATGTTATTTTACTGTAGTCATTATTAGATACAGGGTTATGTGTTGAGATGATCAGAAATGGCTGAAGTTACAAAGCAGGTTTCAAAGTTTTGAGTAACGAGAACTTTAAATTGTGACGAAGAGGGATTTAAATTAGGTCAAATAGCAACTCAGAGGTTTGCGTGCAGTTATAATTGAATCAGTAGCATCTGCCGCGTTGTATGAGAATCACGTATGTGCCCCGCTGCGTGCAGTAAAAGAGCACACCACAACCAGACTAGACAGAGGAGAGGTAGACCCTGAGAGGCACAGAGAGAGGGGGGCAGGTATTTATAACCTTGGTGACGGCCTGCACAGGTGTCACCACATCGCACTAACAACCCTGGCTGGCTGCAGCTCCTGCAGGCGGAGGCCTACCGAGCCACTGCAGGTGGAAAGGTCACTTCAGGGGCACCGTGTGCCTTGATTTGACAGTGGAGAGAGACAGGAAAAATGTGTGGGGGGAGACAGAAAACCAATGGCATTTAGCAAGCCTGGACTCCTTTTATGTGTTTCAGTGAGAAGCTGTTGCTCACTTGGTGGAAGGAGGCTGCACAGCTTTACCTATTTACCCCCAATTCCTGCAGCACTAAATCTGTGATTGACCTTGTGGTCTATTCAAGTGAGTCATGTAAGCACACTTATCAGAATTACTTACACCTGACTTAACAAAGCGGCTCCTGCTCATCCAGGTTTGGCCTTCATGCGACTAATTAGGCTAGAAAAGGTTATCCTAGGTCAGGACTGGCTTTTTCACCTACCCTGATTTTTTCCACCGCATCCATAGCACATTTTATCTCGTCAGCTAACGATCAATGATCGGCTATCAGTCAAAAGAAAATTCCTACATGTGCATCCCTAGCACCAGGCTGTGGTTGAGATATTTTCACAGTGAAAAGAAGGCAATCAACTACACAGCATGTTTGCAACACCCAGATGGAGAGAGGGCTTTGTCTGTGGCATACAAAGCAGGCGAAACATGATAATTAATTTCAAGTCCCTCTCTAATAGGGTTTAATAAGAGGTTTAGGCATACAGGCTGAAGCCTGGCGGTTCTAATTTAGAGGCAAATGCAGACAGTGAACCAAGGATTGTGAAATACCAACAAAAAAAATCACCCTGTTTCCTCTTAAACCAATTACATACAACAGCCTCTTAGCTTTATCTGCAGTTGGAACGCGCAGATAACGCTATTTGTAATTAACCTGAAATTAATACGGCGGCGGCCGCGTCGGGAGAGAGAGAGAAACGAGGAAAGGCCTCAGGTCTCGCTGACTGGAAGTGAGCAGGAAACGCCACTATTAGAGATATTAGTGTAGCACAATAGACGGGGCCTTTCCAGCAGGCCACGAGGAAACGCTGATGCGTTGCATGACAACAGGAAGAGTAACAATACCTTAGTATATCAAAAAGATAAAAGGTAGGCAGGGAAACAGAGCAGTAAAAATAAAAGTATTGTACAGTAAAGCAGAGGAAGTGGTGGCTTTTTGGGAAGTGGAGATAGGTTTTTTTTATTATTATTCAACTAGGCAAGGCATTACGAATAATTTCTTATTTACAATAGCGGCTTGAAGGAGGAGGATGCTCCGTGCCAGACCTAGATGCCAGCAGCATTACGCTCTGGCAGAACGTCCTGCAGGCCTTGGGGTACAATCTACCGCGGACCGATGGCTCACATTCCAATGCCTTATTAGAGTTATTCCTTTAATTGAAAATCATCTTTCCAAGTACAACGGGGAGAAGGAGAGGGAACACAGCTCATTACGGAGCGCCGAGCAAAGCCTCGCACACTGTTTCTGTTTTTTTTTTTTCTTCCCAGCCTATTCAATTCAAAAGCGGGTCTGCCGCCTTTGTTGAAAAATCCAGCAAAAAGGCTTTTTTTTTTTTTACTATTGTGACTTTTAATTATCAACTAACTTTTATGAAAAGCACTAGAGTGCAGAAGAGGAAACGGGGGATTTCACAATTTCTGCATTTTGTTAATTATTAATCCTACTGTACGCGCATGTAAATCTTTGTTATATGATATTCAGATTATCATGATAGAATCATTAGAGGTTCTTGCATTGTGTTTTATGTGTGGGCACGTGTGGATGTACACATGCTCATGTAGTTGTGATTATTATTTGTGTCTTTTGTATTGTGTTCGTTGGTATTGTCACTATGAGAAAGGTTTACCCCATTATAGCTGCTATGCAAAAAGTTAATAAGAATCTTAATAAACTATTTCTGCAAAATCTAGGTAAGTGATCAATGGACCTTTTTCACTCGGCTGTCATATTGATATGAAATACTATAAACACAGGTGCCACAGATCATTTTGGAAAGCAGAGATTCCATTTTCATCTGTTTAACCCATCGCGAAATGTAATAAAGCCCTGGCGATAAATTCCAAATGATAACCACCCCTAGAAATAAACACAGTTTGTCACTGATATCTAAAAGGATGCAGCAACGTGAATGAAGTGAAGACGATAACAGCATTCTTTAATAAAAGCTTAGGACACAGCAGGGAAGAGGGCTGACACACTATAATGGGCTATTTTAACATCTTCAGACTAGGACAGTAACTCAATAAGGGGATGTTTAATACACTGTCAGTGTCTCCTGTACGGTCCAACACTTTCTTAATAAACCATCCAGCCAGATGAGGCAGTTTGGGAGGAAAGTGAAGGTCAGTGTGAAACTCAAACCAGAGTACGGGGAGTGGTTATACAAGTTCCTGAAATATTGAGGAGTAGCCTAATAAGAAAAAATGAACTTTATCTGCTTTTATTCTTCTTTTCCCACATTTAACAGTCAGCACGTGAAACACAGGGCAAGTGGCTTTGACCCAGAATTGCCAAAACGGCCTAAAACCAGGGGCTCAATCACAGGAAAAATGAAAATGAGCAACTGTACGTACAGACATATGTGATAGACATTCATAAGGTCCAATAAGCAGCTCTGGGCTTTCATAAACCACTTTTCCAATAAGAACAAATGAACAGATGGTTCTCAGACCTAATCTTTGTCCACATTAAGATGAGGTCTGGTGTTAGCCAGGCCACAGCTGGCCACAGCTGGCTCACCAACGTGCCTGTTGGGAGGTTGTTGGTACTCTACAGAAAACACAAGCTGCCAGATATAGATATAACATATTCATCCTGGATGCACGGATGTCCAAGCGACAGAGCATGAAGCTATGCTAGTTATGTGCAAGCACCAGTAGCAGCACCACCCCAGCTTTAAATTGATATAATAATTTATATATTTCCTTTTGTGGCTCTTTCGCAAAATTAATTTAGCTGAAAATATCTTGATGGAAAAAGTGAGTGCTGTTATAAAACCTGCAGTCGTCTGTGTGATAATTCAGATCACAGCAGAAAAGAAAGTTCCAGAGGACACTCTTTCTTCTTTTGCACACGATCTTGCAAAAACGTCTGTCTCGATTTGGGTTTTTGTTTGGAAGCTATCCTTAAATACTGTATCAGTGGTAGTTATGACGTTGGAAATTTAGCAATAACATTTATGACCATTAGATCGAAAATCAATTGGGTAAAAAAAAAAAAAATGCAGGACCTGTGTGACCTTGTGCTTTTCAGTTATACTTAAACTTAAAGCAATGAATAAACTCTTTAAACATAGACGCCGTCTAGAGATCCTTAAACAACCGTTCTTCCCACTGATGTCGGCCCATTGCTGGATATGCATGAAACACTGCAGACAATAAAGAAAATAAATTATCTGTGTTCTCCCCGTCCTTTTAAAAACCAATGCACGAAGTCAAGGAATGGCCTTTGTCAGGAGAGGTCCCTGGTTTCCTCCATATTCTAAGATGCTGTTACGGGACAGTTTTAAAGCCACTGTGTGTTTATTTATTAGAAAAAATGTAAATTAGAAATCATCACATAAATTAGAAGTCCTCATTCGGGTCATTGACCCTTTCTCCCACAGATGGGTGGCCTGGGAGACTTGAGAATGCTCAATCCCCAAAAACCACTCTGGAGAGCACAGATGCAGGCCGTGGGTGTGTGACCGAATCAGCTCTCTGGCAAATTCTTTCCCCAAGAAGGTTTCCCTCAATGGACTGGGAGGTAGTCCAGAGTTGAGCTCTCAGATCTCTAGGTTTTTTAAGCATTTGAAGGACACTAATCAGTGCCAAGATCAATATGATTTATGTACTTAAACTGGTGATTTGGTTTATTCTTACAGTGCAAAACTCTCTGAGGAGCCAATGCGTGGCAGCGCTGCCCTGAGCTCAGTCTGGCAGGAGCCACCGTCCTCACTCCATCAGTCCAGACGGCAGATGGTGAGGCTTATCCCTGGCCTGGAGCTGGACAGCATTTTTTTTTGTTCCATCTTGCTATAAATTGTTAATTTATGCACACATTCATCTGTCAATATGTGATTTCTTTCCATCTTCTGCTCATTCTGCACTTTGCATACACACCTCACGAGCTATGGATTAGGGAAACACAGCCTCTGAAACACCGTCCATACTTTACGTCGGTAAAAAATATCCTAAATAACCTTTAGAGCAGCACTCAGACTTTGGTGCAGGCACGATTGACATTTATTTCCACATTATCAACTATACGATAAATCACTGAACCTTTGGAACACAATGGGAATCAGTCATAGGATTTTATTTATTCCATTCACACCCCAATATGTAGCACAAAGGAGAAAACTGGCAGAACCTACAAAGATTAGTCTTTTGCGCAGCAAGAAGCAGCTAATTATGTTCTGCCCCGTGTTACATCTCTTGTGATGGGAATGCTAATGAGGGCTTAATTACTTTCAAATATTTGAAGGAAACTTCAATTGACTCAGCAAGTTTACTTTGATTACTTCCTCGGTGGCGCGTTGCCAAAAAGTGACTTAATTGACAAGCACTTGACCTTTCATCAGACGCATCAAAACAGACGGATGCATATGGAAATGCTCGGCACCAGATTGTCACGCTGTTACGGCTTGGGCTGCGTTCTACCGGAGCAGCAGCCACACTGTCAGTGATGAGAGAGCGCAGCGTGGCATCGGTGCTCTGGAATACCCCACAGAAAAGGAGGTTGGGAAGCTGTGTAATAATGTTAGGAAAGGTTGCCTGCAGTCAGACACGGCGTCTAACTGCCAGCATCAAACTGTCAAGCTGTCTTAAAAGCCAGACACTGGCATTCTCGCACAGCGAGGAACATTGGGGAGACGAGCGGCGAACGAGCAGAGACGGCAACTTGGCACTCGGCTCCAATTTAGTAGAGATAAATAGTTAGGAGTATTAGCAAAGTATTTTGTCCTTCTTCAGATATCGCACACGACTTCAAATGTTCTGCCTTTAACTGTTCGGATAGATGAAGGCAATTAACTTTTATAATTCACTCGTTGCCACTCGGGGGGAACTGGTATAAACATCCAGAGAAAACAGAGATCCGAGAATTAATTAGGCCTTAACGGCCAAAATTGACAACCACTCTGCAGTTTGCGTGATTCTAAAGAAGAACACGTTCTTTTTAAAATAGGACAAAACCATCTTTTTCCAGTACCAATATACGGTAGTGGAAATCCACTCTTAGTATAAATGACAAATAGACCTTATTTCCATCTCTTTTAAACAAAGCAACAGTCTTATCAGTTCAGATACATTAAATCCACAACACACATGCACACACTCTAAAGAAGCAAATCAGAACTGTGATGGGAACAATTTGACTGGGTTTCCATAGACCTACAATTGTTGACACAGTGACTAACCTCCATGAACTGTTTTCATTAATTTGAGACATTAATTTGAGCAGCGGCAGCCAGACATGAGCTCTCTGCAAACCAACCCTGGAAATGATGCACTTTATATAGTATAGTCATTTCCGTTGGCGTGCCTGCAGAGACTTGTGTTTCCTTTCAGTATCTCATGGCGGCTGCTCAAAGGGGAGTGCTTGTGGTTTGCAGGGTCTGGGGTGTTCACTGACTCAACACTTGTTGTTTAGGCCATTTTCCATGGTTTTCAGGGCCTTGCGAGATAATAAATATCTATGTCTATCGTCATTGTGACGGACATTTTTCACTGTTTTCTGACCATCTATAGCTCAGAGCATACTCATCAATAATGAATCTGATCGTTCGTTGCAGTCCTACAGTTCACAACACCATATTGATGGGAATTTCTGTAGCGAAACCCGTCTGCAGTCTCGCCGTGTATTTACTTTGTGTAATCCCAGACCCGTGTGTGAATTTACCTGATCCAGTCGTAAGAGCCCATCACGCATAACACAGGCTACTGAATCCCTGCACTGTCACCTAACAGAACAGTGCATGTATATACACAACAGGGACTTACACAAGACAGGAAAAAGGTTTATGTAAACTATTATAAAACTGATATGTACACGGACATCACAACTTTCAACAAATTGCTGCTTTATTCCTTAAAAAAATTGCATGTTCCTTCTTATCTTAATGTATTGCTGTGTCTTACTCAATGTACAGTTTGCACAGTCCAACATTCCCTCATTTAGGTTTTAAAGCTCAGGGTGAAAATGCCATGCCAAGATGGGAATGGCATGTCTCCACAATCTCTATTTCCTTTTTTTTTTTAGGCGAAAAAAGAAGTCAGGTGTCAGCCATCACAGTGATACAACTTCATCTAAACCCCTGAAGGTTGATCACAGACTTTCATTGCCACTCTCATTTTTAAACCGCCTCCAGGGACCACCAACATCTGAGCTGCAAGGCTCTGACTTTATCAAGTATTTAGCCAGACAGACATAGGCTAACGCGCACGCACACACACACACACACACACACACACACACACACTGACACACACATAGACAAACAAAAGGCTATTTCATCAAATGCCAGCCATTCTGAAAGGCTGTCTCTTGCTGCACGTGGCCATTCCTAGCCCGTCTGCGTTCACAATCAATGACTGACACCTCCATTACAAGTCTGCAAAACAACCCATGGGACAAATGCAACATTAATATGTTCTGAAGATGATATTGATGTTGACATTTTTTATAACCTGGATTGCCTCAAGAGACGTTGAGGCCTGCGATCCCTGTTATGCAAGAATCTCATTCTCTGGGATTAGAAGCCTCAAAAATAAATACAGCATAATGACTGGAAAACAAATCTCCTGGGAAGTTTACTTACGCAAAATAAACATGCCGTAACCATTTTCATTGGAGAAGCCTCTCCAT
The DNA here is from genome assembly GCA_036785175.1 of Eupleurogrammus muticus. Lineage (NCBI taxonomy): Eukaryota > Metazoa > Chordata > Actinopteri > Scombriformes > Trichiuridae > Eupleurogrammus > Eupleurogrammus muticus. Next base: position 18,213,952 of record JAYKQN010000015.1, read on the forward strand.
CATATGAGACTTTAATAACAGCTTGCATGTTGATGCCGTTGGCACTCGTCTCCTACGCGTCATTGCCGCTTACAGCTCAGGCTGCGCTTTCTTTTCTGAGGTACTCGGGAAGTGCGGGATTTCTTTTTTGCTCCTTTTCGCTCATGCTTGACCCGCAGGAGCAGGCAGGTTGTCCAGTGTCAGCTCACACGCCGGCGTCCTGGCACAGCCCCGGTTCAGCTGCAAGCTCATCACTCTGCTAGAATAAAGCCAGAACAGTCAGCTGGATGCGAAGACACTCAACACACACTGACTTCATGCTCCTTCTTTTATCGCCTTTCCTATAGGTTTTTTTAGTAGAAGACACTTAAATTTAACAATGGCTTTGATAATAAAAATTAAAAAATGCTTAAAACAACCACACACACCTGTGTAGGCAAAAAAAATCTTCCCTTTATGGCTCAGTACGTAAATTAAGAGCAAATAAAACTAAAATGAAAGTCCACAGGGAGGATGAAGCTCATGTGATTTACCTGGCTGATTTGAGCTGTAAGCTGTTTCCTCCCCCCACCCCGAGTGATTTGTTGTTTCTTGGTGATCATCTCCCTTCACACCCCAAACCGACTGATCTCTCCACAAAGCCCTGCAGCCGAATCTCGGACAAATGCAACGCTAATAGAAGGCATTACGCCGATTTTAAACGCTTTCATATTCTCTCTCACATCCCCTTTCTCTTCTAATAATGCACGGGGGTGTCGCGTATTTGTGTCAGCATTTTATTTGTCACTCGTAAGTTAAAAATTCTGGTGGTCACAGTTTAGAATGGATGCAACACTTTGGATGTTGAATTAAGATGAGGTTCATAAATATGAACCGCTAGCTGCCGGCCTAATCCAACATGACAGCTGAAAGGTCCTCCTATATTACTTTCATCCCGCCGCATCTAAATTATGTAATAACACATGTCTACATCAGTGAGCTTTGTTTCACACTGACATGTTACACACCATTAGCCATCTGTCAAGCTGGTGAAAGCAGCACAGCGGGACTCTTCTCAGACAATGCCCAGGCTGCTTGGCATGACCACAATCAATACGGAGGCTCCTGGAGGCCTCCTGCCTGCGCAGCTGAGAATAAAAAAAATAAAATAAAAAAAAGATGGACCCGCATCGGCCACTCGCACGGCGTCATCCTGCCATCAACCCGGGTATTTGTGTGTCCTGTCTCCTCCGTGTCACGCTGCCTTTAGAGGAATGTCACACTGAGCAGTGTAATTGGAGGTCCCGCCCACATGTGGCAGCTTTCACTACAAATTCAACTTTAAACAACCTTGGCACTTTCAATAAATAGGCAGAGGCTTGCTCTGAGAAGTGCGAGGCGGCGTATGTCCGTGCAACCAAACAAACGTAGGCTGCGAGGTTACATCCTTTACGGCCAAAGTTATGGCACGGACAAAAAACAAAGTGTCAGTCAGTCACTGACAGCGCCACGCTTTGCTGTGAAACACTCTGCAGAAAGCACCGGTACACGTACTGGTTGAGCTGCACTAGAACTCGCTAGTCATCACTTCATCCTCTCTCCTAGAGCTGCTGAACAACAGCGATGCTCAAAAGAAGACGGAGGAGGCTGCCTGCTTCTCCTCAGTGGTGAGCCAAGAAGGAGCCGAGTGGAACCACTTAGCTATGCACTGATTAAACAGGCCAGCTGTCATTTGTCCTGCCCGCCATCTCACAGCGAGCCATTGGGATCTGTACTATTAGAGTTGCCTCAGCGAGCAGCGCGGCCTATAGTTAATATACAATTTCCTTTTCAGAATGAATAACGGAAAGGTCGCACTGACCTTCCAAAGAGAGGGATGAGGAGGATGATGGGAAAGTCTTGATGAAGTGACGAAGTCTGATGAACACTGAGACAATGAAGAGCAAATGTTCGCTGCTCTGAAAGACCGATGAGAGGCAACTTTACCGTAACTTAAGATATAAATCACAGGGTGGAGGGGAATCCAAAACCATGATACAGAAACTAATTTATGGGGGGAAATAATGGTGTTAGCATAGCCTTGCAGACCCACACTTCTCACAGTCCCTGTTTATTAAAAGCACATATCGCTCAGCAACGCCGAAACAAGCCATGTGCGAGAAAGTGAGAGAGAAAAAAAAAAAAACGACAATGCATCACCGCGGTGCTCTGCGCATCCTTTAATTTGATCACCGCGCCACCACCTGCAGCAGAAAGCGGGCAATGCCTGTTTGCACAATTTTATTTATGAGGAAAAGTTGCCGCGGCTGATCATAAACACCACCTGGCTCCAGCACAGACCAAACAGAGATGAAGCGGTTTATTACGCGCCTGACAAGAGGAGGAAAAAATAAAAATCACCTCCTCCTCCGCTCGTCTCCACAGCGGCGCCTTCCTTCTATTAATCAGCTTCTTTATTTCATGCTGGTGAAAGTGTAGCTCCATATTTCCCTTTAAAGCTTTAAAGTAAGCAGAGAGATCTGTCCTGAAGCTCAAATGTTAATTAGGTTAATATTGATTATTTCTGTGATACGTCAGAACAGTGGCCACACTATTTATTGAGGCCTCAACAGACTTTTTGAATGAATGAAAGAATGAAATGCGATGAAAACAACTTCTCGCATAGACATAGACTGATAAAAGGAAATAACTCAAACTTTACGCTCCTATATTTCACAGCAAATAGCTTCAGCCCCGCGACGTAAGAGAAGGGTAAAATACGAGGTGGGGAATTTAAAACACATGGTTGGAATTTATGTACTAACCGAGACGGCTTTTTTTTTTTTAATTGCTACCACATTTGTTAGCTTTCTGCGCTTGTGGATGGATTTGGTTTTCTCGGGTGTAGGGCGGGGGCTTCACAAATTACTCATTGCCTCGGTGGAAGGAGGCGACCGTGCCTCTTATTTTCTGCTCCGAATGTGTCACTCGCGGCTAACCTGCTCCAAATGAGTCTACCACACGTCGCTTTAAAAATACGATTGTCAGCCACCGCCGTTTTAGAGCAGCGTGTGTTCGTTTGTCCCTTCACAGATAAGCAGGCAGTGATCTTACCTAACAGGAAGAAGCATTTCCTCACTGGCCGAAACTGAAGTTGCGAGGCCAGAGAAAAGAAAAAATAAATAAATAAGAGTGACCATTTTGAACGTGTATGTGAAATCGCTAAAAAGCTAAATTACAAAGGGAGAAGCATTGACGGGTGGAAAACACGTCTCGTGATGACAGCGGGGGGTAATTTGCGCCGAACTCCCGTCTGCGGCGTGCAGCTCCAGTAAATAGTCCTGTTGCATGGTGTTCCCCGGTTTGCTTTCTAGGCTCACACGAGCCTCTGAAGTCGCTCCCTCTTAAGAAACAGCAACGTCCTGATGAAACGGAATTAATGAGACAACACTTGAAATTTGCATCAAAAAGTATTTCTGGTTAATTCATCACAGAGCCGGGAAGACAGCCCGAGAAACATTTCCCCGAGGCCCTGTTAATATACTTTTGAGATGCCACAAGAATAACTAGACATCAGAAAAAAAAAAAAAAAGAAAAAAAAACGGAATCCTTTGATTGGTGCCAGGCAGGGCCAGCGTTCGACAAGAAAAGGACTGTGTAATGAAATTAGCTCAAGGTCAAGAGAGATTTGATTTCTCTGACGCTTCGCGATGTGAACACGGGTCAGGCTCAAAGCGCGATCCCTGCGCCGCCGCTTGAAGCCGGTCGACAGTTCAGCGTGTGAACGTCGGTGCCTTCTGTCATGTCACCAGATCAGCGGGAGATAACGCCAGGCTGACGCGCGGCGCTCTGAACACGCCAATGGACCTGAAGACGTTGTTGGGAGGAGGAAGTCGAGCTAACGGAGCAGGATCCCAGAGGCCTCAACAACATGAAATACTACGACTACTACTGCTTACTTTACTTCATGGTTACTACCTGTTGCACAGGAAACAGGGAAAAGCAGCATCTGTCATGACAGGTAGAAACATTATAGATTTGCACTTTTCCTTACCACTGATAAAAAACAAATAAAACAGTAACAGTGTAGTATATTTAGTATATTTTTCATTTTGTTTTTGTGTATTTTGTTCACGTTACTGTAATGTAAGACCAGAAAAAGCAGCAAATATGTGTGAAACTACAAACCTAATTAGAAATTATGAAATGACAAATTGGTTTTATTTGATATTTCTATTGTTATAACTATGTTATCATACAGGGCTGCTGTATGAATTTGATGTCAGTCAACTGTTGCAAAAGAATTCAATTCTCATTGAATAAATAACGGTATTATAATTGTTATAAAAGTTAGAAATCAATTAACCATTTAAGAAATTTAGTTGGAAAAAATTGCAGTATTTAAAATATAAGAATTTGCTTTGATGCTCCGTTTTGTGTCAAATTCTGAAGTGAATATCTTTGCATTCATTGTAAAAGCAAATATCTTTCAATTTTAAACATGGGTCGAACGAAACGAGCAATCGTTGCCATCCAGGGCTGGGGACAGTTTAATTAAAGATGAAAACAATGTGCACTAGCGGCCCTAATTATGATGTTACGATAAGGACATGTAGACTTACCATAATATTAACACAACACTAATATACTGCCAAGCCCTGACAACAGCATCCAAACAAGCAGATGGTTTCCCTTAAGAGCGCGTCTGCTCTTGCAGAAGCTCGTCTGCTGGCGTACTCTCAGGTTGCCACACAAAGAAACACGACACAGCCGAGAGCTACGCACCAAGCAGCGGCGGCGAATCAGCCAACGAAATTATTGATTGTGCACAGATTGGAGTTTTTCAGTTATTGCTGTGACATAAATCCAATAATTATATTTACTTTCCAATATTGGCTATTGTGTTGAGCTACAGCTTGAGTGGACGGTTGAAAATACGGTGAAGTGAATCCAACGGGGTGATGAGAACTGCGATGCTCCATATAAGAAGACAGTTGAAGTTGATACCGCTGAGAAAAGACTGGAGAGGACAGATTTCCTATATTCACTAATAAAGCCGTGGGGCTTTTTAGAAAAGAGTCAAACTTTTCGCTGAAGCAAAAGTGCTCATTAGTGGAACTTTGTCAACACACGATGTGTTAAAAGTGCAATGTCGGTGCACTGCATCCTCTGGAGCAGTGATGTGGCAGCTGCATCGCTTTCTTCTAATGACTCATCCATCGAATCCAGTGAGCTCGCGGGGTCGTCTCCAACATTCCTGGAGAACCGAGACTTTCCTGGATTTATGAGGATATATTCAGGTGATCGTTTGCATCGGAATACTAACACGACCACGTGGGACAGGACGGTGCTTAATACATACAGAAAGCTGGAGCCTGAGGTGCCAATCAAAGCTTTTGGTGTAACTTGCTGAACTCATCCATCAGTCAGCATCAGCATCCCTCATAGCTGCGAGCCTTCAGGCCCACTAATGGACGCCCAGCTAAAAGCGACACAGCGTGCATTTGAACGAACACACACACACACACACATTTAAAATAACAATCCGCTGTCGTGAACCCAGATTCTTCTGGAAAACGCGTGCAATTTGCTGCACTGTAGACTAAACAGGGGCGGACTGTTCCAGAAAAGAAAAGGAAAAAAACATGAGGATTAGCTCCATTAGTGTGTTATTTCGGGTGTTCAAGTAACACGCGGAGCCTGCGTCGCTCTCATATTTCATGCCGCTCATTAGGAATCCATCAGACACAACTCTTATGGCTATCTCGCCCTAATCTGGGTGGTTTATGAGGTTGTTTCCAGCTTATTTGTATACAAATGCATCATCATTGCAAGTGACGTTTTTAAAACCACCTAAATCAGGACCATGTGTCATCTGCTGACTTAACAGACATGATTTTTTTTTTCCCCTCAAGTAATGTTTCTATAGAAAAGGTAATTGAACCTAAAAGGCTTATTAGCTGCTGAAGAAAATTATTGTACAAGCTGGCAATAAAACAATGGATTAAAACATGACCTGAATAATCATTATTAAGCATCTGTGTCAGTTTTGATGTAGCACACAGATTATACTGATAAGTGAACCCATTTAATGAAGCTAGTAGGAAAGTCACAAAGACGATTCAAAGCAATGAGATGAAATATTCTTTTCAAACAGCAGGGGGCGCAAACCAGTTTTACTCCACTTGTTGAACATTCTACGTTCACTAGAGAACACAAACCGTTTCCAGTTTTCTTTTTTAGTTGCAAAGACATGGTGACCAGAGGCGAGGTGTTCGATGACCATGTCCTTGCTTCCCTAAGCAGCATATGTGCATCTCCAACACTCTTGTTCCTCATTTGACCCAATTAGCATCTCTGTGCATCAGGCGTTATACCTCCTTGGATAATTTACCATTTCTATACAGGTTAACCTTACTTACCATGACTGATAATGCAAAGGCTAGTACTAGAAGCAGAATGATTGTGGCAGTGAACACCAGGCAACCTCCATGGAAAGGAAGATTCTTTATCAAAATGTTGGACAGTGGTGAGAAGATGGCTAATGTGGCACGTCACTATAGAATGAATCAGTCAACAATCGGAATAATTTACACTTTTATTCAGGGTAGTGATTGTACTTAAGTGACCTCAAATAGTGATTATAGATTTGAATTTAATGTATAACCCGTGTTCATAAGTTGGCCATGTTTTTCCCCCTTTATACCGCCTTCTGGGATCTGCATTTCATACTTGTTTCAGATTGTGACCAGTTGAGCGGGTCCATGTCAAAAGTCAAATGAAAAGGGTGAGAAGATAAAAGACCAATCCAACAACCAAGAGTAGCGTTCCCAAGCGTAAACAGGATATACAGGCGAGACTGGAGCACCATTCACCTTGAATGACACTATGGGTTAAAATCGCTCTGGGCAAGACGTCGGTGTCACATTTTTTTTTTTTAATTTTATTTAGCTAAAAGAGATTGTGATTGAATTTTGACATTAAAAGCAGAAAGTAACAGATTTCTTGTGATTTGTCAGGCAAATATAGTTAGGTAAGCAAATATAGCATAGTATTTTGTTCTGGTGACCAAGAACAGATTCAATAAATAAATTAGTTGTGAAATGTCAGATGTTTTTTTTTTAAAAAATATGTTTTATAATGACATTTCCCCAGAGTGAAGGCATTAGTAGCAGCACATCCACGCGCGTGGCCCTTCCTGCCTGCTGCTGTGGGGGAGGCTGGAGGTTAAACGTGACAGTGTTCCCGGGCTGCGACGCTCGGTTTTCGGCCAGTTTGAGGAAGTGACAGTAAACACCGAACAACAGAAGCCTTCCCTGCGTGCGGGGACGCACGAGTCAACGCGGACAACTAACGAACACAGCTACAAGTCACGCGTAGCCTGTTACTAGCAGCTTAGTTCCCAGCAGAGGCCCAATAACACAGGAAACGCCACAGCAACTAGGCGCGCCTCTAACAATTCCCGATCCGCACGCGCGCCGCCCGCCCGCCCGCACGCACACGCACGCGCGCGCGCAGTCCTCTTCCTCACAAAAGACACACATTCCTTGTTTTGCATTTCATGTAAACTAGCTGACAAAGTTCTCTCAACACGAGCTCCAGTTTAGGCAAATCAGCGGCGGAAAAAAGAAAACCTCCTGGTCCCCGCGACACGGCCGCTTTCTAATCACAATCCTTTCCCAAACTTGTGCAATCTGAGCGGCAGAGCGAGGGCGAGCTAGCGATGGAGCATGCAAGTTTTCTTACGTACCAACACCATACTTTTCCTTCTTTGTGGGCACCCAGCGAGACATTCTCCGTGTCGAGGCGTCCCCCGGCTCGTCCCTCTCGCCTCGTTGGGAAACAAAAGGTCCGACTGTGACCTTCTTGTCGGGAGTGTGGACTTTTTTTTTTCTTTTCTTTTTTTTCTCAGTTTTCTCTGAGCTTTGGGGAGCTACTCCGAGCAGCCATTTTCCAACAGTGACAGGACGCTCCGCAAGGGGGAGGAAGGGAACACACACTCAGGTCCACGGATGGGTTCGACCTGTAGGCGTCCTGCTAACGTCCTGATAAACTTCCACTGACGCGGAAAAACTGCTCACTGACGCTTTCATTCATCCCTAACAGCATGTTTAGACATGAACTAGTGTCCAACTCTCATCTTTTATCAGCACAATGACCAACACACACACATATATAGTTTATACAGCAGCTGTTGTCAAAGTGGGTCCTTAAGGGGTCGCCAAGGTCCCCATAATTAAATATATTCTCACTAGAATTCTACCCAAAGGTAAAACAATGACAGGATGTAAGGAGGACTGCCATATTAAAAAAAAATCATTTCCTATTATTTATTGTGTTATTTTCACTTTGCACATTAATTCATTTAATTTAAATGTTGTTTTCCATCTTATATGCTGAGGGGGGAAATGCAGAGAGAAATACATGTGGGGATGGATATATAAGTGAATGGATTCCTTTGAAAATGTATAAATAAAAAAGAGCAAATCAAATCAATGATAATTAAATATATTTCCACTATAATTCCACAATGACAGGATGTAAGGAGGACTCTCATATTAAAAAAAGGATATTCCTTTATTATTATAAATCCCTTCAACATGTTCATTCCTATATTTCTTTTCTCTAAACACACATCCTGCACCTTAAGTATGCATTAGCTATGTATGTGTACATGTGTGTATGTCCGTATATATATGTTAATATGTGTGTAGGTGCATGTATGTATATACCCTTTGCTTATGCATACTTTTTTCTTTTTTTCTTGCTATTTATTCGTATTTTCTCCATTCTTATGTCCATAATGCATACTGTGTATGCTGATCAACAAATTCTACGAATTTTTTACATAGTGTTGTGTATTTTTATTTTTATAGCTTTTATTTTCTTTAGCTTTTATTTTCTTTTCTCTTTCTATACTCTGTATGCTGCAGTAACAAGCAAATTTCCCTGTTGTGGGATCAATAAAGTCATATCTTATCTTATCTCTTATTATTTTTTGTGTTATTTTCACTTTGCACACAAATTCATTTAATTTAAAATGTTGTTTTCCATCTTATATGCTGAGGGGGGAAATGCAGAGAGAAATAAATGTGGGGATGGATATATAAGTGAATGGATTCATTTAAAAATGTATAAATAAAAAGGAAAATCAAATAAATGTAGCATTTTATGTGCAAAGGGAACATACAGGTTTAAGTAAATGTCATTGATTACATTGAAAATTAAACAAATATGTGCATTTGTGATCAGGCAGTTTCATTCCTCCATAATTTTCCCATGTGTTTCCTACACGTTCTGTTATAAAACATCTAAAGCTAAAATCTGATGGGCTCTGTAGTCTAGTTTTTAAGAGTTTAACATGAAAAATGTTTGAAATCCTTGGTTGCAATTTATTTTTCTCTTTCCTATTAACATGTTTGTTGTGAGCCAAATATTAATTAATTCTAAATGCAAGTTGATATTAAGTTTTATTTTTTGTAATTGTCTGTGTGTGCCGTATGTATCATTTGACTGTACTAAATAAAATAAATAAAAACATAGAACAAAATACATGTTTGCAAAAACAAATATACTAAATACAATAATACTATATTATATACTATTTTTTCTTATAACCATTATAACAGAACAATAATATTTATATAGCACTTTTCAAATAACCATTACAAAGTGCTTAACAGGGTCAAATATAAAAAAGTGACTATCAGCAAATCAAATAATCACATAAAACAGTTAAGAAAAAGATACAATAATAAATATAAGTGACACATTATGTAATGGATGAAATAAGAACAAACCAATAATTGAGAAAAAGTCTCTTGTTAGAAATAAGTTTTGAAGGATGATTTCAAAGAAAAAAAAGTTTTTATGACAGTGAATGGATATACAGTAGATTATGTCCTTCTGATGACCTTCATAGTATGATTGTATCTAAAAAGCCAGTTCCTTTCATTGGCTTAACCATAGAATGTCCTTCTTCATGTGTGCCTATAGATGAAGCTATAGGAGCCTTGTACTGAGCAATGAAGTGTTGAACTATGAAAAATTGTCCCTCAGAGCTGCAGGTGCTAAAATGCATCAGATAGATGCACCTGGTGCACCAATTTGACTCTGTTCATCTTTATTTATCTTAATTGTACAAATGCATCTTATTTTATTCAAGAGAACTCTCACAATTTAATGACCACATGCCCTCTTCCTGTTCTCACTTCCTCCACAAATGTCATGTTAGTATTTTGCCAGCAGAGGGCGCTGCAGCCATCAAACTTCTCTACAAGAAGTTACCTTTTCTTGTTTTAAATCTGTCCTTGCTCAGTTGAGTTTTTGATTTGTTATGATGTTATCTTCTAGACAGAGCAGACAAAAAGATGCAAATTGCTTCACATCATTGCATATTCCTCCTGCGTGCAGCTCCTCTGCTTGATAATGTGTATTAAAGCAGGTCACAGCAATTGATACCCCCAGATATCGCTGTCTTATCTCTGCCTTTTGGAAAATCCTATTCCACCGGTGAAGCTGCTTTAAAAATACATCTGCTGACTGTTAATCCCCTGAGAAACACCAACAATCATTTAAATTAAAGTGTCTGCCAATTCCTTTTTGAAATAAATTGTATAATTGCAGATTGAACTGCCTATGAAAAAGGCAGAAATCTTAGATCAGGAACTTGCCTCTAGCTTGAAAACCAGTTTTTTTCTGTCTTTTAAATACCCTTCACTCATGCACTTGCATTGTGGGACATCATGTGGGTCACAGTTATTTATCCAAGAGGACAGTGGACCATTTTGAAGGCAGTCTTGCTGAAGTCACATGGCTCGCATGGAGGCTTGAGGACAGCGATGGCTCATCATCAGCCACCAACCACGAGATCACAGCGAAGAAAATAACGAGTAGGATTCAACAGATTGTGCAAGCACGAAGTGAGTCCTAATAAAAAGAAATGGGTAATCTGCACATTACTGATGCTGTATCATTTGTGGGGGTTCATTAAAGTCAGGAAGTTTGACTTGCTCTTTTGAACGTTGTGTGGTGTCTCTGACTTGCTGAATATTTATGATGCTCTTTGATTAAATTGAGATCTCATCAGGTCAACCACTGCATCTACAAGTGTGTATCTTTTCTCCTAGCCCGCCCCTCTATCTCTTTCCATCTCCCTCCCTATACTGGATGATCAGGCCTTGGGCTCTGTAAGTCTTTTGTTCGCCAAAGCATCCCTCACATTGCTTCATGCCTGGCTGGAGACAGCACCCACTAGCACCTAGTTTATATCAAGACTTCTATAATCAATAGGGACTGATGAAAAGGATGATTTCTTAATTTTCTTCTTCTTACAGGTTTCATTTCTGGTAAGTAAGTGGTTTATAATCTTTTTAGAATACATATCTATTTCTCATTCTTCACTGCATCCTGACACCTAATTCATTCTAACAGATCTGAAACTAAGATGACCTCTAGCATTCTTGCCGCTACTTATTCCTTGGCAGTGCCTCATGGTAAGAAGCCCAGTTGAGCCAGGGGATTCACATTAATTATTTCCTCCATTGTAAAAGGTCTTTTATCATGAGCTGAAACTCGAGATCTGTGAGCGGTTACCTGAGCTGCAGAGATGTCTCTCCGGAGGCCAGCTGCCCACCTGCGAAGGACCCCAAGCTGGCGGAGATCAGGAGATGAGTCCTACTGGGAGAGCCTCATGTTGGAGGGGAACGCTTTGCCCCGTGTCGCTCGCCCCGCACGTGCACCCAGGCCCCAGAGTGCCATGGAGGGGGTCCAGCTGGACATGTGGCTGGAGCAACTGCAGAGGATGCAGGGTGACCTCAACGAGCAGGTTCTGGCTTTCAGTGATCAGACAACATCCACATCAGGCATCAACAAGCAGCTCAGCGGACACATGTCCTTGAGACAAAAGGAGGTTCCCTCCTTCAGCGGGGGCTCGTCTTCATGCGGCAGCCCTAGTCTGTATGGGAGTTCACTGGGCAGCCAGGAGTCCCTCCGAACTGGGCTTCTTTCCCCCCCAGAGCCCAGCGAAAGCTGGGAGAGAGCCCGTATCATGCAGGCCGTGAGGAAGGAGCAGGCACAGCTCAGCTACGTTGCTCCAGTTAAAATTGGTTGGCTGCCAATCCAAAGAAAAGTGATGATGGTGGCGGATAACTGCAAGTTTGATCACTCTGCTGTCCAGGTAAGTCTTAAATGTTTCTGCATGTTTCTAATGCTACATGAGTCTTTGTAATTCTAAAATCTACAATTTAAACCAATCAGAGAAACACAGACATGTGCTTTATCTTTCCTAAGAGTTTATTTGGGCTGTTTCATTCCTCTGTTCTCTCATGGGAGATTTATTTTTGGACACTGACAATTTTTTGACAGCGTAGAAAAACGAGCCTTTGCAACGCTCTAGCCTTATTTAACACTGATTTGGTGCTTGAATCCTCTAGACTATGTGATTAGGATTCTCACATGTTACTGAGACAGTGCAAGCTCTGAAAGTATAAAGGTAAAGCTAAAGACTGTGTAATGGAGGTGATGGTGCGTTTGTGCCAGACAAAAATGCACACACACACGTACACACACAGCGCCACAGAGAGCCATTTGTAGTCAAGTGTCAGTTACCCAGTGAGAAGGCAAAGCTCCGGCATCCTTTGAAAACAGCTTACTCTGCAGGAACTCTGCGCATTCTCGAAAGGTTTACGACTCATTTGGAGCTGTGGCAGCAGAGATTGAGCTTTGTGCCCTGAGAGGATGCAAGTCAGTGTACTGCAAATTCAATGGGTTTCTTACCCAGTGAACTGATAATATACCTTCAAAGTTGATTGGTTGCTGTGCTGCATTGATGCACAATGCACATCAGTTCCTTTGTGACTCATAGTCATACTCATAGACGAGTTTTGGAAAATCACCATAGGTTAAAAAGTACTTTAAATTCAATGATGGTTGAACTGATGTTAGTGAGCACTTTACACTTCTGGAATAGAATATTTCAATATTTTCTAAGTGTTTTCAAACCATTTGATCACATCCTCTAATGAGTCTTTTATTTCCAGGTGAAACTGAAGCAACCTATCACTCCAACATTTCAAAAGAGTCATGGAACAGCCAGCAGGCATCAGGGTTTGTATGAATTTTAAAAAGATCTATACACGAGCGTTACATAAAAAGCAATTCATGAAAGCCACATTTAAAGACATGATGTAACTTTGTTGCACAACAGAAAATTCCCCGGAACACACAAAGGTTCCGTTTCAATTCATGTCTGGCGTCTGATCAGGGCTAGAACAAATATGGCCGCGGGGTAACTGCAGGGGCCGGTTAGCCAGGGGAAGAACAAGAGCTTATTTCAGGGCTGACTTGCCACACAGTTTACCTTCCTCTAATCAGCTCCTTGCAGCAGTGTTGCCCCTGTCCTCTTTCAAACACTCCACACTGACTGACTGCATGATCATTCAACACATGCACGCACCGCCCAAAAAAACTAAGTCAATTTAAGTAAAACGTGCCCTGACTGTTGTGCTACGATACTCTGCAGGACTGCAGGTGAAGGAATTAGGTAGCAAGTGAGAGGCAGAAAGATAAGCAGAGATGCTGACTGATTGGAGACGGAGCGTTGTTAATCTTTCAACATTCTCTGGGTTTGATCTGAGGTTTGATCCCTCAACCTTGTCCTTGTTTATACATAGATTATTCTGGCAAGGCTCAGGCTGCTGAGAGGAATCAGAATAATCCATCCATGGTGGCAAGAATCTTTGATAGAAAGGTGCAAGTGTTCTACCAGTCCTTATAAGCTGTTGAAAAGCATGCTGCTGCACAACTGTGTATCAATGGATAATTAAAGATAATAAAATATGTGGCCTTACATTTGACATTTCCAGCAATGCTCAATTCTAAATCTCTTGTTGCATGATAAATATTCATGTTTTCAGATGCACCACAGTAAATTATAACACTATGCAGGTGCCTATACACAAATTGGGTGAGGCTGATATCTCAGAAATGAGTTGAAGAAAGATGATGAGAAACAAAACAGAAGCCTTCTGGCGGGTCAAATATGTCTCATTTTGCTGGTGGTTGCGTTTGCTGCAACAGCACATTTAAATCCCCCAAATTTGACATCAGAAAGCAAATGGAACTCTCAAAATACTGCAACCACGATTATTCCAGTGAGAATTGAGCTACACTCCAGCTAGCAAATTACAGTTAAAGTCAAAAGTATTTTAATTCTCTTAATTTGCAAAAGCATCAGTGCATACGAGACAGAATAGACAACATACAATACAGCTTAAAACACTGAGGTTATTATTAATTAATTATGTACAATCTTTATTTCTCCCTGTAGCTTTTGTTCCTCTTTTCATCTCTGTTTTTTCATGTTGTCAGCAACCCCTGCAGAAGCTTTAATCAGATTCATCGCCGACACTAAAGTGTCTGCTCTCTCTATTAAAGTCATTCCTAACAAACTTGAAATGGCTTGAAGTTGATGAGCATGATATTAAAATTGGATCTTGTTAAAATTGGATCCTGTACTCCGAGGGCCTTCATGTTTGGTCATGCCGGCCAATCCTGTACTCGCGCTCAAATTTACTTTTTAGATGAGACTCGTGAGGCCGAGGAATAAATTGGGAGGTTGGGGACTTCAGGAGGTACTTGCCGTGTGGCCATGCTTCTTTATTTTCATCTGGGTCAGATGTTGATTTAAAAAAAATTATTTGAGAACAGGCTTGCATGAAAACGTGCTGCGTGAGGAGATAAGAAGAGGAGCTCGTTCAGGGGGGGGCGTTTCTGTTGAAATGAATGAGACATTTAACACCTGATTATCGGCACGGATTTTCAAGGGGTTATCCCAAAGCGAGAACCGGTCACTATGGTAACCGCTGCCAGGCTGGCCTTCAGGGCGGTGATGGTATCAGTCAGGGCTGCGAGGCAGACCAGACGAGTGGCAACGTCTCCTGAGGAAGCAGAGAAGTGGCTTCGGGGTGGTGATAAATTCACTTCACCGAGCCAATGTCAATTATTGACAGTGTCAATACAGTCAGAGGGATGTCAGGGGTGTGTGTGTATGTGTGTGTGTGTGTGTGTGTAAAGAGAGAGAGCGTGTTCTGTGAGGAATGTGACAGTGGATCGTTTGTTTTGCCTTGATACACAGATGCAGAAGTGGAGAGAAGTCACACCAGTTCCAGTTCCCTGGGTGTAAGGACGTGGCAGACACCTGTTCACGACTCTCCATTTACCAAACAGGTGACTAATAACGTCTCTGCAAGAGACTCAGTTCACTATATTAATGCTTTTTTCCTCAATACAATGTCAATGGGCCTTAAGATAGATGTTTGTTTGCTGAGAGAAATGTCTACTTGTGTCCTTCTGGTTTTAGAGTGAGGTAATGGGATCATATTTATGGACAAACTAGCAATGTTGTTTGTTGAAAAACATACCTACGTTTCTGTAAATGAAGAAAATGTGGATGTTCCTGCAGACAAAAAGGTACTTTTGAGGGTGTGGTAGAAATCTGTAATGGCTTATATGGAAACCACACCCAAAAGATAAAATACACAAGTAAAAAAAAGGTGCAATACACTTTGAATTTTAATGCTTATTGTTGACAAAATAACATTCCAAACTGGTAGGTAAATCTGTGTTTTTGTACATAACTTGACAAATGCCCAAATTTAAGTAACATCAATGTAAAAAAAAATTGTTAGCTAAAAGCCAGCAGCAGCTTCCTCATGGATGCATGTACTACGGTTGCAAAGGGGCGGAAGATTTCCAGGAAATTTGGGGGAAAGTTCCAGAAACCATAGGAGGTTAAGCTGGGGGGTTTTAGAAATGATCAATACAATAGTCTAGTGCTTTGGCCTCGTCATCTGTTCATGTGATTGAGGAAGGCACAGTGCGTGTGGCCTAATGGCCCTGCAGTAAGCAGTAGGCGGTGTGCATGTGACTGAGCAGTTACTGGCATTAAAGGGATACAAGATGTTTCCAGGCAAAAAAAACAAAAGGTAACGCTATGACAATAGAAATCATCACTTTAAACTTAAGGCAATATTATGCTATAATATATTTTCCCCATATTTAGGTTCCCTGTTATGAGCCAACCTTCAATTTTGTGAACTTTGGTTTTATTCTAAGCTTCCAACTTTGAAAATTCAGCCAGAATGCCCAGAATTAAAGTGGAGAGAGAGTGAAGTCTACTTAAAGAAATGTTTACAGTATTTGACAAGCCATCGCTTACTGAAATTGAAAGCAAGGTGGTTATGTAAGGTGCAATACGACATGCGATGAAAACCCTTCATTGAGTGGAATATAAGTATAAAAGAAATAACTCAAAGATACTCTTTGCTGTATGGTCCATTAAGTTCACAGGTGTCAGGTTCAATTCGGCATCTCTAACACATTTCAGTGTGTTATTTTCCACAGAAGAAAAAAGCAGTAGCTTTGTTAACATTCATCTTACTTACTTCACCTGCATGCCGTATGCAGCTTTGCAATTTGAGCTATCGGGGAGGTACGTCCTGTCATGAACCTGTTTGGTTTGAAAGGGTCAGGGGCATTTCAGCTTTTCTCCATGCTTGATAAACGCCATCAGTATTCTGTAGCCTAAGGAATGAAAATCTTTGCCTTTTTCGCCTCTTAGTCTCTATTGAGGATAGAGTCTCATTGTTATTCTGTGAGGGATAAGTCACGCTGTGTGCTGGCTTTGCCTGCTGCTGCTTCCACTGCTACTAGGGCATTCACTGTGTCGAGCATGGAGAGAGTCATCTGACTAAAGAACAAACAGCAAGACCCTGGAGAAAGACGAGACAGCTGACCCGCTGCTAAAATGTAGCATTAGAAACATATTGTAAAAATCCTACGCCATTCATAATGAGGTTATGCTCCATATAGGAAAATAGAAGCTTTAATTTGGGAAAGATAAATGTACAGCATCTGTTTTATTGTGTTGACTGATGATAAAACATTTTACAAAAGACATTAGCTACAACAGGAGGTTGGGATGAGGATCACATCCATAATTAAGGCTATTTATCACATAGAATCTCTTTTATCCACATGCTGCAGGTGCCAGGAAAACAAAGCTTTGCTGCTAACAAAGTGGACAGACCTGGAGGCTGGCAAGCTCTGAGGAGAGGCTTTAATACCAACAGGCTGTCAGGTCTCCCTGGAGGCAGTCAGTCCAATGCGCTCCCTGCAGGGACCTGCTCTGACTCTTATAGGAAGCCCCCTCTGATGAAGACAACCAGCGTAGAGCCCCTCAAGCATATTCCTCTCCAGCGAACAACATCCGCCGAGCCCTGCAGGCAACACCTCCCGCCGCAAGGGACAAACAGCACCGAGACGTGCAAGGCACATACACCGCTGCATAGGACAACCAGTGCTCAGCCCGTAAGGGCAACAAACAGTAGCACACACGTACAGACGAGCCCTGCCGAGGCTACACTCACCCCTAAGAGCAAAGCCGGCATCTCCTCCATCACCATCTCCTCCAGGAAAGTGAGCAGATCCGTCAGCCTCCCCGGCTCTGACGTCCCACAGCCTCACCAGGCCATAGACCCCAACTCCCAGCAGGTCACGGTGCAGAGGGAAGCCACCATAGTCAAAGTGACAGAGCAGAGGATGATGTCCAGCCCAAACCTAAGCGCAAAACGAGCAGGGACGCCGCCGATTAGCCGTGACTTGGACACGGTGGTCCACAGAAGAAAGGCCATGATTATCAAAGTGACAGAGCACAGGGAGAGCTACAGCCCAGCCAGGACGAGGCACCCAGAGTACAGACACAGCTTCACAGAGGGAACATGCAGGATGGCGTATGTAGCACCAAATACATCCACTCCCGATCCACTGAAAGACAGAGGAACCGTGCACACGTCCACGCTGAGGCTCTTTGTAAGCAACCAACCTGCTTCAGCATCACCTGAGGAACTTTCTGCAAATAGTGTTGGACAGAGTCCAGACAGGCCGCACAGGCCTCTGAGTTGCTATGGCAAGATGTTCGGACACGCTGACCCGACTGAGGAGGACATGAGAGAACCAGGTGCCAGGAAAAGGAGTTTGGAGCTTCCACAGGAGACCAATGTCAGTATCAACAGCGGTTTCCCCAGGCCTGGAGTAGCGATGAAAGGAAAGGGTCCGCAAGTGGGAGGCACCCCCAGGGAAGGTGAGGAGGAAAGATTGCCACCATCAAAGGACGCAGGGAGGAGGACGTCCCCCTGTCTAACTCTCATCAAGGCTCCGGGTAGGTTTGTCTGCCCCTGCCTGACCGCCATTTCATCAGCACACAGTCTCCCTCTGTCTCTAATCTCCCACTTTCAAAGGATGGCAGTGTGTCTTCTCTTTGTACCATCCGTGTGCTGTTGCCTGCTGGGGCTGAACTCTCAGGTTTGATATTGTCTTTCGCCTGTGATGTCTTATTGATGAGCATTGTTAGATGAGATGATCCCTTTTAGTTGTTGCCGGGAGTGTAATTGACATTCATGGCATGTAGCGGCGCCAATGTTGAATAACAACGCCCGCCTAGACACAGAGGACCCATCGCCATCAGCACCTACACACAGTACCGTTCCTCATTTTCACCTTCTTTCGTTTTCCCACGCATCTCTTTGTATGATCTATTCTCGTCCTGCTTTTCACTGGCAGCACAGATGAGGAAGTGAAATCACAAGCTGTTATAAATGGTACAAATACAACACTAGGATGTGTTAAAAATCTATTTGGGCTTCCTCTGAACTGTGGTCAGGGTGAGATATTTGTTGATTATATGAAGGTTTACTATAGGTGTTATATGTGATATCCCATGCATTTTTGCAAGCTGACATAAAAGATCTTTTTTTTATTATTATTTTTGCTATGCACACAAAAGGCCTATTTCTTTATTGTGTCCAGGACTTTGTTGAAATCTATTGACATGCACTTGAGTGGGTTTAGTTTGTTGAGTATTACATGTGGAATGTGGAGCTTTTCCTCTTCAATGGCTGGACATTGGCAAGCATGCAGGAGCTGCCACTGTTGCAGCTTTGCAGGAATTGCATGCACATCCTTGCAACATGGGACCATGCAGTATCTTTGTGCATTTCAATTGGCATCAATTAAACCCACCCATGCTCGCTCTCCGTAACTTATGGCTACCCACCTCCAAGACCTCAACTTGTTCACAACGTTGACCTCAGCAAACTCACTCACCCACACCACGCCATACACGCTGTCCGCCATCTGCCCAGCACAGCGAAAGCCTGTGCTGGGCGCCATCAAAGGTGAACATTTGCCAGGTTCGACAACCCGGAGTCAGGCCAACCCTCAGGTGTAGATGACACAAACTCACGGTACTAGAATGAACCTTTAATTCATGAGCAACAGCTCTGGAGGCCATTCCTGCAGTCAGCATGCCGGGCGTACACTGGCCTCAAAGCCTGTGGCATCTGTGGCATCATGTTGTGTAATAAAAACACATTTCAGAGCTGATTTTATAGTGACCAGACCGAGGCGCACCTGTACACTAATCATATTGTTTAATCAGCGTCTTCATATGCTGCACCTGTCAGGTGTTTTTTTTTAAGTGTTTTGGTGCACGTCCAAGTCAGTCAGAGGTCTCACTATAATTTGGGGCATCAATATTATAGAGTTTCAGGTCTCTGACCAGAAATAATGACGTTTTCTTTCAAAGCCGTGTTGGCAATTTTTTCTCTTTTTACCTAAACTTGAATATATGACTGCACAAGGCCAGAAATTCTCAGTCTTATTGTCTCGCATATTTAAGCTGTAGGTGCCTCTTTTTCTTTTTCCTGCCCTTCGACAAGTCAATGCACAGCACAATGTCCTCATGATGCACACTTTTATTTTTTAAGCGTGTTCAGGCTTTCTGTTTAGTAGCTGCATGTTCAGGTGTTTTCTGCTGAGTGAGCACATTCACAAACTCACGATTCACCTTTTTTTTCCCCCTCCGTGAAATTATTAATTATTCTTTAATCACATTCATTAACGGTGTCATCAATTAATTACTGACGCCCGAGGCGACATCATTTAAATTCAATGTTTGATACTGTCAGCCTCCAAATGAGGCTGGACGTGGTAAAATGCCATTAAAGTCTGCCGCTGGTGTGCTGCAGCCAAACGGAGGCTTGAGCCAAAGTCACTGTTTTATTCACCCGCAGCTCCATCAAAGTCCTCTTGTGTTTCAGATCCCCTCTCACATCAGTCTCCGGAGGACGTGCTCGCCCTCAACGCAGCTGCAATCATAGCGAATATCAAACTCCAAAGACAACTTAGTAAGAAGAGAACACCAAATGGAAATTCCGAGGACTCGACCGCCTCGCCCCAGGGAAACACCGGTATTAGCACTCCTCTCCTCCCGCTCATGTGTAATCATAATTTCTCACCTTATACAACATTGATCTCTGTTACAATTACCCGAACGTTGCTGGCTCAACGCTTTGTTTTTTCAGAGCTATACATTTGATTGGATCGATACTGTGAGATTCCACTGTGCCTATAAACAAAGAAGTAAAATGTCATGGCGGAGGCCCAGAGGGCTGTTGAGCAGCTGTGCATTGTGCTCGGGCGTGTGAAGCCGTGTCAGGTATAAATGAAACACAAACAATTTGATTTTCTCTACGATGGCAGTGACAGATGAAGGGAAACGTAAGGAGCCGCATCGTGATCAAAGCCCGGTGCAGCGCCTCTACCCGCCTCATGCCGGATTTGTTCCTTTGAGCCTCGACCCCGAAAGGTCATCTGAAACGCTTTCTCTGCAGGTGAGTTCAGAGGTTACTCCTCAGCTGACTAAATAACAATGACCAAAGGCTGTTACAGATTAGTCTAAAAGCAGCAACTAGTTATATGTCTGCTAATATTCTATCTTTTTCTGAAGCCATAATTAATTGATCACACTTAATATTTTCTCTGTATTGTGCATCAGAATTTTGAAACACAGCCGTAAAAGAAACAGAATATAACTGGGTTTTTCTTATTTTTCATTTCAATGAACACATATTTTATCATGAGCCGATCCAACATCATCCACCACCAAAATGATGTATTTCAAAAAAATCCCAAAATTTTCTAGATTAATTTTCAGCGCACATGAATGGGTTTGACTTTGAAATTCATTAGAAATGATGCAAAGACAGACAAAGCCCATTGATGGTTTTGGTCTCATTTAATAGGATTTGTTGAAAATAATAAAAAAAGAAAAACTTTTAATATTGTCAGACGCGTTGTCTACTTGTCGACCCTCATTTCACAGTGGGGAAAAAACACATAAAATGTTGGAAAAAACAACACTTTTTTTCCTCTCTTCCCATGTTGTTAATTATATCAAATCCCTCAGGTTTACGCTCTGACTTGTTGTGGGAACCATTTAAATATACTTTACGGCAAAGGAATCACACAGTCAGGGCTAGACGCTGGCCTTGGGTCTCTTTGGGAGACTCTTTGGGAAACTGGGGGGTTGTACTTCTTTTAATCATGTATGTGTATTATATTTATTTTTCTGCTCTTGGCAGGAGGCGCTGCAGAGGTCCAGGCCAGACTTCATCAGTCGCTCCCAGGGCAGAGTGCGGGCGCTGGAGCGGCGAGCGCGGGAGAGGAGGGACTCACGGTCGCATGGAGCTCCACGGCAGGACAGGGCCCCCTCTCTGATCGGTCTGTACCCCCCCCACACACACACACACACACACACTGTCTCAGTGCAACCACATGACAAAGACATAGACGCACAAGCACAGCATAAGAGCAAAGAAGGCAGTTCTCAGCCAATAATGCATTTTTATTAGTATTTCTGCTGCTGATTGCTAATACATTGCACTGCTCAATCATTTATATGTTTAGGTGCGTTTGATTTTAGGAGGGTGAGACAAGAAGTCACATCAAGGTCACTAAAGTGGTTATTTAGCAGTGATCCACCACATAAAGTCAATGGCAGGAAAACACCACACTAAGACTCTGTTAATTATGGGAGTTCATTTACAGGAATTTAGTTGGATGAACAAAAATAAGTACAACAAGCCACAATATGAAATGGAATCAAAAGTTTTTTTCTACCTGATATATACATCCAAACTCATTTTTACCATATGGGGGAAGAAAAACATTATATATATATATATATATATATGCAAGTGGGCCTCTATTGAATACCGTGCCAGCATTGGATTTCAGAAATGTTTCTGGGAACTTCAAACATCATTAAAGACGATATACTGGGCTGTTCTGATGAGATTTCTATTAAATGTGGCAGGTTTCACTGTGAATAGCAGAAACTTTGGGATGTGCAGCAGAGAATTTTGCAGGTGTGTCTGCCCTCTACTGGCTGGACCAATAAGATGCACCGATGGCTGCACAGAAGTGACACATCCAGACAGGAGCATGGAGTTTGTTGTCTAGATGTTTGTAGAAGCTTGCATAATGGTGATACAAAATTATACCTCATACAAGGCCCCGAGCAGCTAGTGCAGAACATAGAATTCCATATCCTGATTTAAAATAATCTTGTTTGTTCTTACAGGAGATTAGAACAGATCCCTTTCTTCCTCGGAAAGAGAGAAGGCTTCTCGGCCTCTTCCAAAAACCAGGAAAAGCCAGAGTGATTTGCTGCCATGCCTCTGAGCCTCCAACTCAATCACTGTATTTTGTACCGTATGTGTGTGTGTGTGTGTGTGTGTGTGTGTGTGTGTGTGTGTGTGTGTGCGTGCGTGTTCGCTTTTCCAGATAACCTTTTCAAACACAGAGATAGAGCCATTACTGGGAGAGAGATGGAGCTCAGATCCAGGCAGTAAGTTCCATCTCAATCTGCAGCTTGGCACGCTGTCAGACGTCTCTCCTTTTGTAGGCAGATCCGTCCTTATCTCGTCAAATCGCTTTCAGATGTGAAGGCAGGGCCTGTATCAGCGGCACCCCCCCCCTTTTACAAAACACGCTGCTCTTGTTTTGCTGCCAAGACTTTTGTTCTGATTATATATTTATTTCCTTCCTCGCGTCACTTGTTTATTTCTTCTCCTCGCAGATCCAGATAATGATTAGAAAATAACAGACTTTCTTTATGAAATGAGACACCCGCTTTATTAAAAATGTATACCATATTTCATAAGAGTTTTATATATATATATATAGTTTTATTGAACATATACTCTTAATGTACACTGTTACAGCACGCTTGCAGACATGAAGAGGAAGAGGGAGGAGGAGGAGAAGAAGAAGAAGAAGAGGGAGGTGTGTTTGAGCAACAGACAGCGAGTTGAGCTTTTCAGAAAGGTAAGAAAATGCCTTTTTGCAGCGGTGAAAGAAGCACTCAGATCCTTTATTTAAGTAACAGTGTAAATACAGAAATATAAAAAAATACTGCATATTTACATAGCAAGTAAAAGTCCTGCATAAGAAATTCTACTGTGAACTACTTGATATATATTCAGCCACTTAACCTAATCTGAGGGTGGTTTTAGGTGATAAATGGACCAATAAAGAAGAAAAAACAAAGTTCTGATACACAAATGTTTTCCCATATTGGCTTTTTTTGTTCTCTCATCTTTCTTTTTTTTTAGTGAAATATTGGATCGGTTGAACTTTTTTTTGTTTGTAATAAAACCATGTAATAAGTTTAGAGGGAAACATTGGTATGTGGTTAACTATGCTGTTAATAACTCCCCTTACGAAAATTAACCATGGCTTTACCATGGGAAATACCGTGGTTTTACCATGGTTTTTTGGGTAACCATGGTTAACCATGGTTTTTTTGTGGTAACCATGGTTATACTATGGTTTTTATGTAGTAACCATGGTTCTACCATGGTTTTTGGATACCATAGTATTACTATGGTTGGTTCATGGTACTTCCAAAAACCATGGTAGAACCATGGTTACTACATAAAAACCATAGTATAACCATGGTTACCACAAAAAAACCATGGTAAACCATGACCCAAAAAACCATGGTAAAACCACGGTATTTCCCATGGTAAAACCATGGTTAATTTTCGTAAGGGTCATCTGGGATGTGACCCGACTCCACGCTGATTTTTGCAAGACATCAAGAGAATAAAAGGTTGGAAACCACTGGCTTTATCTGAAAAGCTTCTTATATTATTCATTAGTTAGTAATGAGTAAACCTTCAGTTTAATGCATCTCAAACTTTCCAAATATATAACAAATTGCTGAAAATAAAATGTATAAAATGAATATACTATTAAATCACAAAATCAATCATTTGAATTTGATGGTATGGTGCTGCCATTAAATCATCAAAAAGCTGAAATAAAAACCTGGAACAGCCTGAAGTTTTTATGAATATATGATGCATTCTGGATGTCTTCTGATTGGCTGTGGTATGATTATGGGCCTTAATTGCAAGTTGCAATGACTGTACAGCAGAGCGTAATGTTTATTCTCCTCTCGGTCCTAATCACCTTTCATAATGCTCCTTTTTTGAGGTTGTTCAGCAGCAATTAATCTGTGTTTTTTTCAAAGTCATACACAAGAAAACAGTATTAGGTAATGAATATTTGATGCCTGCATCGTTTAGTAGCGTTAATGTCTCGCTGATCTGATGTTCATTACTTGTCATAGAGGTGATGCACCTCATTGCTGTGTGCAGCCCAGAAAACATCAGTGAATCTATGGGAAATAGATGTAAATGCTTTATTAGGGTTATTGTTCCACAAGAGGGCGCTACTGCCCAACATTTGTCTTTTCCTCCCACTTCTCACAGCAGTTTGATGAGCTCAAAATATAACAGCATGTGCAGCTAGTGAAGTGGGTTAAGTTAAAAAAAAAAAAGGGGGGGGCATTAAAGTTATTATTATGATTATGCAGTAAGTAATTATCACGCTGTAAAGAATTCTTCCACCCACACTTTCTCTCATTAAGGAGAGAAACCCTGAACGGACTCATTGTGCCGCCCAGTGTATGGGGCCAGTGTTCTGGTGGCGGAACAAAAGGCCCTTCAGTGGCAGGCAGATCTGCAGCAGCGCCACCATCCAGCCGGGCCACAAAACGCACAGCTGCTCCGCCCACGCTGATAACACGGGGGGGGTCAGAGGTCAGCGGAGATACAGCAGGGCTTTACTGTTAATTCTGCTCGACTCCAGTCAGACGCTATAAGCGTGTGTGTCTTGTTGTGTTTTTTTCTTTTTCCCCCTAGATTGCAAAACAGACGCACGAATTTGGTGTGGATCCAGACGGATGATCTGTGGCCGCCGCCGCTTTTTCATGAGGGATTGTTTGTTTTTTTTTCTCAGTAATCCGACTATTTGTTTTTCTCGTTACAGAAACTGTTGGATCAGATCCTCCAAAGGACCAACAACTGAGCGGCTGACAACAGACGAGGATGCTGACATGACAGAGCCTGTTGCATAACATCACACAACTAATTGAGACATAAAGGCGGGTCGGCTACAGCGAGCTGTCCTTTAGCCCGGTTTTGTTTCTCCTGTGTACCATCAGTGTAGTTACTGAGTTTAACATCTGTTTTTCTGACATGTAAATCCATTGTGATATTTAAAAATCCAGAAGGGTTGTCCAACGCAGTGTTTTTTAGGGTTCTACAATTCTTTCTTCCATCTGGGTAACATATACATATATATATATATTTATATGTATGCACAATAAAGAAGTATTTTAACCCGTTTCCCTTGTTGTGACTGTACCCCCTAATTCAAAAACAGACGGCAGGAAAAACTGAGCATATATCGTGCAGTGCATATCTTATTTCTCGATCCAGATGGTCTTTGCATATTCTTTAAAAACAAAAAAAAAACTAAATATTGTTAAATGGGTTTTGAACACCGGCCACGGATTTGTCTGAGAAAAGCAGATGCTGTCCTATCGGCCCTCGCGGTGTGCGATTACACGACGACGATGGACCAAAGGAACGTATAACATCCCGGTTCTGTACGCTGTGTATGGTGTTATCTTGTTTCCCTTGATTGCGGTTGTCCTTCTTTCCAGATTGGTTAATGTAATGGTATTCAGAGTGCCCTCTCGCTGCGAAGATAAAGCGCGGACATCCTCACACAGCCACTTTGACGTGATGTAATACGATGTGAAGCAGCGATATAAGACAGAATCATTCATTATTGCTTCACAAGCCTCATCCGGGACAGTCTCCCTCATTATGCCTTTCAAGCAGCCAGCCCGGAGTGGGCTCTGCCATCATCCAGTGCCAGCTATGGAGCAGTAAAATGGAGGAATGTGACCTCTTCTCACTGGAAGTGCCCCACTAATGGACAGTGCCAATTTGAATGGAGTCATTGTGTCTGTCTTTGTCTCATGATGGAGTGGGGGCCTGTCATCCCAGATTTAGATTGGTGTGTTTTGGTGTTTCCCCCCCCTCCCAGCCCCCAAGTACCTCTCAGCGACATGATGGAGCTGGGCGTAAATCAAAAGTGAGTGCCGAGCGTATTTATTTTTAGAGAAAACAGACAACAGAGCGGCCATTTTTTCCGCTATGCTTAATTGTCACCTCACTCATACGCCTTTAAGTGGGAGCGCCTTGGTTGTCCTGCCGCTCCATCCGTCTACAATTCCACTGACATCCCAGCGAAGACACATGATTGCTCCTGACTTGTTTTTACGAGCCTCGTTTTCCTGTCAGCGCACATGCATGTGTGGGTGTATTTGGGATGCTATAAGCGCCTATTAATAACAGCACTCGTGGCTCGTAATTGTCTCGTTGAATAAGGCAATTAGGAACCATGACTGCTGCACGAAGACAAAGACGGTGTGTGACTGTGTTTCACGATGCCACAAACATGTATGAATTCTTTAAATATGATCTTGATTATATGTATTTTATATAAAAGCTCTGTTTCAAATTTGCAGTGTGTGAAGTTTGCGTCCAAGCACTGGCCAAATACGTCTTTCTTTTCCAAAAACTCCACTGACATAGACACCTCTATAACATTGGTATTCATTACTGAGTACGAGCTGTCCTAGCACTATATCTGCAGGTCCCATTTTACCGCCTGCTCCTCTCTGCACCTTATCTTCCCCCGAGCATGCCCGGGTTCTGAGAAAGAGCAAAGGGATCTCCTCTTTCTCAGAAGCCGCGGCTGAACTCGAACTCAATCTCGTGAAGTTAGCATGCAGAGAAGTCTCCTTTTATTTCACTCCTTTTTGATCCTGCGAGGATAGGTTGTGAGAATCTGAGGTTTTTCCCGAGCACCGTGGCGATAGGCTGCACACCATACTGCCTTATTTCAAACAGTGTAAGGCAACAAAAGGATGTGCTGCTGCCTGCTGTGACTTCACCATCATATACCTTCATGCTGGGTGCACGCTGAACTTGAAAAGCTTCACTTCGGGTTCTCTCATGTTTGTGAAGAAAAGCTCTTTCAGGAGTCCTTACTACATGTGGCCATCTGCCTGTTTCCTGCCAGTAACCCTTTTCCAAAGGGATGGCCATGTGGTGCGGTGGAGTGCACACACTCTACATGCAGGAACTGAGCGGAACCCATTGTGTTTGAATGAGCAATGTCCATGTGAGGGCATGATTCTGTGCAAGAGCTTCATGCATTTTTAAGTGGAAACACTTTTTGAGACGTGTGTTCTGTGCAGAGAACAGCCTGTCCAATTTGGTGGTGGGAAGCAAGCGTTGCATACATTCAAGTGGATTTGCAAGCCTGCATTTTTGATCTCCACACAATGCCGCTCTCAGCTTACTCTCGCTGAATAATAACGTGCATCCATTAAAACATCTGCCAACGGAGGGATGTGCAGCCTATGTTATTCAAATTCACACCCAGATACATGCAGCATACGTGCGCCTATCCATCGCTTTAGTCAAGTTCAGCAGGACAAGAGGGAAGTACGGTGGCGCGCTTTCAAAATAAAAGTCAATATTGGTTTTACGCGCTGCATTAACTGTCAATCGGATGAAGATAGGATGACATTTTCTTGTAAAAACATCTGTAATTTGACAAAAAAAATCAACGTGTGTATATTTAGTGGTTTTTTTTTTACATTTTTATTTCATTCCTTTATTGTTAAAAAAATGTAATTAAGACAAAAAGATTCGGCACATCAATACAAAACATGCTCAGGTTAATTGGTAAACTCTAAATTGCCCATAGGTGTGAGTGTGAGAGTGAATGGTGTGTGAATGGTGTGTGAATGGTGTGTGAATGGTGTGTGTGCCCCACGATTGGCTGGCGACCATCTGGGGTGTATCCCCCTGCCTCTCGCCTTAACGCGCTGGGATAGGCTCCAGCAGACCCCTGCGACCCCGAAAGGGAATAAGCGGGATAGACAATGGATGGATGGATGGATGGATTCGGCACATCTTGAGGTAGAAAACTAAACATAAAACAATGAAAAAAAACAATAAAAAATAAACTAAAAAAATAAAAAGATAAGCTGAATTGATAAAGAAGGATATTTTAAAGAAAAGAAAGAAAATGAATCACACAATAGACAAAAATTCAACAAAAAAAGTAGGAGAAAATGAAAAAAAAAATACATATATATATATGTATATATATATATATACATATAAATATATATATATAGGAGCTTTTCAACTTTATTTCTATAGTTAAAAAGCGGTTTATACGTCATTCATTACGAGTTGCTTCGGATGTGGCCTTTATTTTGAAGGCCAGGACCGGAAGTGGCCGTGCGGCGGCGTGTTTAGGACCCCGCGGGTCGCCGCTGCAGCACATGGCCCCGCTCATAAGACAACACTTCTCTCTGTAATTGCTCTGGAATTGATGTCATTCCAGCGGGCGAGCGACACAGCAGCAGCTTGTGTGTCTGTCACTGCTTTTCCTTTTCTTTTTTTATCGCTCGTTGTTTATTTCTCTTACACTTCCACACTTTTTTTTCTATACTTTTTTTTTTTTTACGCGTGGCAGCTTTTGGCTTCGGTCTCTTGCGCGAATGAGGGAGCGCACGGAGTTGGATCAGCTGTCGTCGGGATTTCCTAAAAGCTCCCTATGCTCGATCATATTTCAGGAAGTCCCGTTTTCTATTTTATTTTAGGGGGTAGGGGGGCAGGGGGGGTATGCGTGTGCGTGTGATCGCGCGCGTGTCTGAGGTGCTTCTCCCGCACATCAGCTGTTGCGGGCACTGTGAACTGTTTGCATGATGTTTGCGCTGCAGTGAAACATTTTTTTTACCCATTATTTTTCGGGAGGGTGGTGGTGGTGGTGGGGGGGGCCGGTTCAGTCCACGCTCCTAACCGGGCACCATGATCCCCGGCAGCCGGAGTCTGCAGAAGTTTGTGGCTTTGACAGCACTTCAGGCTTTTTGCGTCTCCCTGTGCGCCTTCTCTGCATCTGCTGAAGGTAAGCGGTGAAGACGAGGTGAACTTCCTCTTCCATTAAAGCGCCCCTGTGCAAAAACTGCCAACACACATTGCTGTTTCTATCACCCAATGCATGCCGATCAAGTATAAGAAAAAGTCTGTGTGCATCTGTCATTGTGTCATGATGAATCCATGTCTCTGTGCACATTCCTCATCCATCCGCTTTCCCTTCAAGCTGGTGCACCGTGCTTTAATAAGGAGGCTTGCCTGTACACCACAATTACAAATTTGTGTTTGTGCACAATGGAGCCACTCCAGCGTGAACAGGCTGCCTATGATGATGCAGTTCAATCTGCAACTCATGCCCCTGTGTGTGTGTGTGTGTGTGTGTGTGTGTGTGTGTGTGTGTGTGTTTGGGCTGGCAGTCCACCCCACCGTGCTGCACCTCAGAGGAGACGAGCCTCTGTATAATTGATGATGTCGAAAAAACTCTCCTTGGCAATCAGCGGTAGCACTTGAGGCGTTTCGCTGTGCTTTAAGCATACTTAGTTTTTTTTTTTTTTTTTCAAGGCACTTCAGACGTACTTCAATTTTTCAATTATGGATGAATTCCAGGGTTAGTTCAGTGGCAAACATCGAATACGTCGCCGGGTCTGAACTCGCAGCAGTCGAGGGCTGAATATGTTTATTATGTTTTATTATGACATCCCGGCAACAAAAATGAAAAAAAGAGCTGAGGAGCAGCTCTGGGGGGAAAAAAAGAGGAAATGTTCAAATATGATGTCAGGCTGTTTGATTCTGTGTGTGTGTGTGTGTGTGTGTGTGTGAAGCTGCAACTCCTCTGAGCTTCCGTGGCTCGTGACATCTCAGTCAGCAGCCTCCCGTGCCCGAGGCGAGATTAAACAAGGATACGACGCGCGGCGTTCGCACCACGGGGTGAGCGTAGAGGGGCCTACGGAAAGAACTTTGACATCCAAACGCCCTGCCAGCCGTGACTCTCGCACGTCGCGGCGTCGTGGGAATTAATTACCAGCAAGGGCAAAGTGTGTGTGAGAGAGAGAGAGAAGGCGTTCACTTATTCATCACCAGTTCAAGTTGGCTCTGATGCGTCTTTCCCACGGGTTCGAGGCCCCGTCAGAAGCCGCCGCGGCTTTGTGTGTGGCTGCAGAGAAGCGCTGGCAGGACGTTTACCTGCTCAGGGAGCGATTCGGACTGATTGAGCCAAATGGAGGGAGCAGCGAATAAGTGCTTGATAACAGCCACAAGAGACGGGGTTTGATTTAGGAGTGAGAGGAAAGAAAAAAGAAAAAGCTGAAATCGTACTGTTTGGCAGGAAAAACCAGCTTTTACCTCTGGTTCTCTATCAGGGCTTGTGAGCAGGGTTTTTCTAGGAGGACATTTCATAAGCTCCCATTGTTCTATTAATGAGTGTAATTAATTGCGGCCCTACTTCCATGTTGAAGGGTAATGATCGGTAAACATTTGCTCTCCCTTTTTTTTTTATGAGCCTCTGAGTCCAGACTGTTTCAGGACGTGCTGTCAGGAATCCAAGTCTGCTCAGGGAACAAAGATGGAGCGGCTCAGATCCACGCGACGTCACGTTCGCACATTTTAGGACTCTCTATGACTCTGTCCGTTCTGTTTGGGCCGACGCGACCCCTCCACCGAATGAAAGCAGAGCTGAGAATGTATTTTTGGGCCGTAGTAAAACATTCCTTCAGCGACACCCTGCTCCACTCATCGCCCCAATGACGTGACCCATCTCCAGTCAGAGGTGTTTAGTGTATTTTGCTGTATGGATGAATTCACATCTTCCAGATGAGGCGTCCGGGGGGGGGCAGGGGGGGTTGTGTTTTCAGACAGATCGATCAACCGGTTGCTTTGTTACGCAGTGGGAATATTAATAGAAGAGAGGGGAAATAGCTGTGACCTGACCCTACATGTGTTGTATTAATTTCTGAGATTTTGGACTCATTTGACCACCCCCCCCCCCCCCTAAACCCCCCACCTCCGCTCAGCAAAAGCCTGACACACCGGTGGAAACTCAAGCTCTGGACTTTCTCATTGGACTTTCACACCCAGACGGGTCAGAGTTGAGCTCAGCTCGCCGCTCCCCTGCGCGTCTCCCTCCTCCTCCTCCTCCAGTTCGTTCAGAGAAGGCCCACTTGGCCTAGATATCACCAGGCTGTGTCGAATCTATCTGGGTAAGTTCATGTTCCTCCAAAAAAAAAAGGAAAAAATCATAGGCAGGTTCCAGGCCTGTTCTGCTACGCTGCGCTGACATATCAGAAATGTCAGACACCAGATCACCCTTTCTCTGGCCATGAGTGAGGCCTCAGTTATCACCTTTTAATAGTAACATATTGTAGAAAATGGGAGTCGATTATAAGCGGATATATAAATGTTACATAAATACTGTCCCATATTTCAAAGTTCCCGATCCGTAGAGAAATGCACGCAGCCCGTGTTCAGAAACCTTTTAAAATGAGTCATCACGACTCCCTTAAAAGAGATATAAAACTATATTGAGATGATTTCTGTTACTTAAAACCGTGAATATATCTTGTTAGGGTTATCAAAACTTCAGCTGAAATCCAAGAAGAGTGCGCAATATGGGACACGTGCGGTTATCAGCGAGCGGCGGCCCATAAATCCAGCAGACACGGAGCGCTGCGTGTTTTATGCGAGGGTGCGTTTTCTGGGCGCCCGACGCGCTCTCTCTTCTCTTTGTGACTCCTGCATCCGCTCCTGGGGGAAACATCCGTTTCGCACATAGTTGTTAATTTTGTCCGGCCGCCATCTGGTTCTGGGAAAAGTTTCACGCGAGCAGGTTCACCGGAGCGCGTTTAGCTTACTGGAAAACGCTGGGGTTGACGAGAGCCGCGAGACCCAACCTGTCAGTGGCACGAAATCTGAAGAACGAACGGAGCGATTGAAGCAAAGTGAATCGGAGCGAGGAACGGCGCCGGTGATTGATGGCTCTGTGCGCACCAGTAACACCTTTCACATTACACAATGTCATCTGCCCCATCGTCAATTAAAGGATATCGATTAGTGGAGCTTTAACGTTGCGGAATTGACAGTACATGCGTTCTTTTTGTCAGGTGAATTAAAACAAGTCATTTTTACAGTGATTACGGCCCATGTGTCATGTCGCTGTCGCCACCTGATTAATGGAAGTCCGATAATTCCTCGGCCGTCTTCCACCTCTGGTGCCGCCTCCACAAACTAATGAAGAATATGTGTTAGCTTCTTACACACCGGCTCCAATCACATATCATTACTATTCAAGCCGAGTATTAAAACAACTCCGTGCTGACCCGTTGACCTGTTTTGTCTGGGAGGGAGCTGTTAATTTCTCTCCCAGACATTAATGAATTTAAAGCAAAATCTAAATGAACAAGCAGAAGCACGTCCAAAACCGAAAGCTTCTCATCTATGGCGAAGTGGGGTGAAATGGTACCTGAAACCGTGACTCTGGGTCTGGCTTGGCCCATTATGACACTCTGAGGTGTCATACTCCTATTTTATTACCGTCGCCAAGGAGCGTTTTTGTCCCACGTTGGGAATTTTCCCATGAACAGACGATTTAATTTCATGAAGGATACGGGGGGGAAATCCCGGTTTCCGGATCGCCAGTGAATGGATCTCCATGCACGGTTTGGGGCCACCTGGTGGTGAGATCCTGCAGCTGCAGAGCACGGAAGACCTGCGTTCTCCGAGTGCTTTTTCCTTCCTTTTTATTTAGTGTCTGTGCTCGACTTCCTATCCACCGCCATCAGCTGTGGTCCGGCATCTGGCAGAAACAGAAGATCTCTGCAGCTCGTTTGCAGCCATTCTGAGTCGGTGGAAGTGCAAACGTGGGTTATAATGGAAATGGATCTGCTTCCACCGTGCTCGCTAACTGTGTCTTTCTGCTCTCAGTGCTGCTAAAGCAGCGAAACGAAACTCCAAGCAAACAATGAGGCTGCTGTGAAGCCAAAACAATGAGCTCAAAGGTGCTAAAACGCAAACTGCAGAGTTCTTACAGCTCTTCAGCTACCATGTAGTCATGTAGTCATTTCATCCAGTATTGATAAAAAAAGTTGCATTTCCAGGAGCTTTTTTTTTAGTTTTACTTCCAAGAGCTTCTTTGATTGACATCCACTTTAATCCATTTCTAAGCTCTCATAGCAGCCATCATGTTGTGTTTCTTCACTGGGAAATAGTCACATTGTTAGTGTTAATTTATTCATCTTGTTTGCAACTTGGAAATCAAATCAGCATCTGCTTCTTTCTTCTCTGCCAGAGCTCCAGTAAATCAGTAATAAGAGTAAAGTGTATGTGGCATTTCAGCAGATTAGCTGTAATTCCAACTGGAGACAATAAATTCACTCCACGGTAAGTTACTGAGGGAAAACAATCCCCATCTCGAGATTTTTTGAAGGTGCAGTCAGAGGCCTCCACTGAGATTTCAGCCGGCGAATAATACGTTTCAGCTCCAGATAATCCATCTTCCAGTCTGGCATACAGCATCCGCCCAGATTTCGCCTCACTTTTTTTTTTTTCTGCGGCGGAGAAGTAAAAAGGGCCGGGAACAAGACAGGTCACCTCCTACCTGGGTGAGTTTTTTAACAAATTGGGTGCACACAAAGTCGTTCCGCCGCCGCATTCCCTCAGAGGACCCACGCTGTGGACGTACGCCTGAGGGAGGCCGAGCGAGCAGCCAATCAGATGTGGACACGGAGGAAAGTTTCAAGTTGAATTGAACATGTTCCAGGATTGTGGAGAGCTAGAGCTGGTTGTTCTATATATATATATATATATATATACACGTTCAGAATAAAATATAAAGATGGATCTGCTCCTCCTTTCAGCTTTTCCACAGGGAACGAGTTGCCTCCATCTTCTCGTCCTCTTCTCTCACATCTCAACTTCCTTCATGTCCTGTTTCACTACATCCACAAACCTCCTCTTCTGTCGTCCTCGAGGCCTCCTGTCTCCTCTGGACATGTCCAAACCATCTCTCTGACTTTGTCTGCGAAACCTTTAACACGTGCTGACCCTCTTTCCGATGAAGTCGTTCCAGATCCTGATCCATCCTGGTCACTCCCAATGAGAACCTCAGCATCTTCTCAGTTTTGGTACATCTGAGCTGAAAATGAAAGATGGATAATATAAATATTACCAACGAACTGCTTTAATCTGGTTCAAACAAAAATTAAACTCACAAAATACTGTTGCATCATTCTTCCATGATCCACCAACCGCTATTTCAGTTTGGTGTTGGTTGACCTTTGAAGACACCGCCTCCCCTGAGGAAGCTGCTGGTTGCCAGCGTGCAGCATCTCTGTGATGTGATTACTTTGGGCCTCCTTTTCTCTCCCTGTTTGCCGCCACCGCCGCTGCTGCAGCTCGAGTTTTATTTTATTTTTTCTTTTCATGCTTTGAGTTTCAGCCAGACATGTGCTTCCCATGACGGAGCGGCGTTCCAGGGCGCTGTAAATGAAATCCCGCTCCGCCACGCTGACCTTTTTCGTTACGCTCAGGCACGCGGGCGCCACGCCAGGCGGCGAGGGTGGGGGCCCCCTTAACGGCATCACCCACTGGGGGGGGGCACTCCTCGGGCAACTCTGTGCTGCTCGGCCATCTATTACCCCTACACCTAATTATGTGCTGACATCCAGCCAGTGTGACATTAAATGAGTTCAGTATACCAGGCATGGTCACAACTACAGAATAAGGGGGGGGGGGGGACAAAGAGCTATTTACCAGTAGAGGGAGCCCAGTTTTAAACACACACTTAGAAAAAAAATCATCAGGCAATAATCCAACCATTAACAACCTTTCATTGCTGTAACTTTTGACATGCTGCTACTTTATTAGATTTGATTTAAGGAGGCCCCTTCGCATCCAGTCTGCCTGGACTCCTGTTACCATGACGTCACATTCAGGGTTTCTGCGTTCCCCGGCGCAGCTGTAAAGGTGTTGACATAACGTCCCCGTCCCCCCCCTCCCGCGACAGGGTCAGATGTTTAGCGTGGAGCCGGGCCAAGATTACCAGGCACTTTTCACCTTTTGCTCCGTAATCCCCCCCTGCTCCGTGGATCAGGACGAGGTGGAGGTCAGTCCAGGAGCGTGGTGGTCCAGACTCTAGGCCTTGAAATGACGTGTTTTGTTCCACCAGCAGTCGCAGGTATCTTATTTTATTTCACATTGGTTTAAAAAAGGGAGAATGTTCTACCTTTTTGATATTTGAGCATGCAAATACTCGTGAGTCACCAGTTTTAATCCGTTACATGTGTATGTATGTATATGCATGGTCTCTGCATAGTCTCTGCATTCAACTATAAATATAGGTGGCGCAATATGTCTAAACATTAACTAACAAAGAATATCACCAGAGTAAATGACCAACTGACGTATTATTACAGCATTGGGAGTTAATGTGTCTGGGATGTAGGGTTATATTAGTGGATGACATTGCTGACTGATGGAACAGTTAATACTGACACTAATGACTCATCGTGGCTGCAGAGCGGATATTGAAGGAGGGATCAGGATAAGTTGCCAAAGTTCGCCTGTTGGTCTCTCCATCGCGAAGTCTCGCTCCTCATTCTACTCCCGATCACCATTCCGTTCGAATTATCATCTGCCCGCGCTGATTGTGGGTAAATCAGGTCCGTGACATGCCTGTCAATCACCCGTTATTCAAGGAGCAACAGCCATAAATGTTAACCAAGTTTTTCCGCTGACATCAGAACCGACTCCTGGCCCCGAAACTGGATCGAGTTGAGTCCAGTCGGCGCTGATTAAAGGCATCCACCAAATATGGTTTAGAAAAACAAAATGCATAAAAAGTGATGTTGTGATCATCTTATTAGAATTCTGTTATGAAGAACACACGTCCATATGGAACTTTTTTTTAAAATACCTTTTTGTTGTCTCAGCTTTGAAACTGGCCAATTTAGCCTTAACTCATCACTCTGGCCTAATTAATTCCACATGCTCCCATTTCAGGCCCATTTCCTTCTCGAGGGTTGAGTAGTAACTAAACATTGTCCGCCCATGTCAAACAATGCTGGACCCTTCTCAAGTGTGTCGCCCTACGCGCGTATTTCTGTGCCATTCGGTGGGATTTTTTTTTTTTTTTTTTTTTTTTGCATCTCAAAAGGTGCCCGAGGCGACGTTTTTCATTTCTAATCTGATGTATTTTCAAGATCGCAGAGAATTGCTGTCAAAGTGACTTTGGAGTGTGTCCTTGTATGCCTTTCCCCTGGCAGTCATCAGACAAACAGCCAGCGTGATTAGGAGTGCTCTGCTGCTGTGTGTGTGTGTGTGTGTGTGTGTGTGTGTGTCGTATCCCCGTCTCAGTGTGGACCTGTGCATGTGTGTGTGTGGGGGGGGGGGGCACGGCCTCATCAGGAGTGCAGATGAAAAGAACAGCATGCCATTTGTGTTGGAAAAGCAAAGATTGTTATGAATACATTATTCCGTGGACGCCTGTCAGGGGGAGTGTTGGGGTTGGTTGCGAGAAAGCAGCAGTTGTTATAGTGGAGCAACACGGGGGGGGGGGCATTAAAGAAACAACGTCTTGACATCCCAGAAGCATTTGGGGAAGGTCATGTTTGCCGGGACCAGGTGATACCAGAAAAGTGACTCATGAATTATGATTCCAGCATGACTGCAGTTCCATGCACTTTTATAGCAGCGATCCACACAAACCGGTTGGGTTTTCTGATAGGACATGTAAGACATGTTACGCTAGTTTGAGATGTGTTTGTGTGCCGTGCGTGATGAGTCATGCTGGACGTCCCTGATTTGCATAACGCAGCCCACACCTTTACCTTTTTATATGATGAAAACGCACTGAGGCGCTTGTAGGATCCTCTGAATTCAATACACACTCCATGTATTCCTGTGCACAGAACTTCATGTCCAGAGGCTGGACTTTAACTGCATGAGCTCAACACGTACTCTGTAAACATTACGTCACTCCGCCTGGACGAGGCACGCACACGAGTCACTGCACCTCCACCTCAGCAACTGCAGCACATGTGTGTATCCGCTATACGCCGCACACAAGGTCTCGTGTTCTCCTAAATAGATGAGCAGATGATACTTAGTCATCTGATGCAATAACACCAATATATATTAGTTAGACAGTTGATTGTGCTTAAGGCAGATGCTTTTTTTTTTTAACCCTCTGTAGGACGGTAAAAATCCAGTGTTATTGGGAAACGCAGCCGCGGGTCGTAGCCTCTTCAGGGCCCTAAAATACTCCAATAAAAAATCGAGGAAAACGGCCCTTTTGTTGACCATCAGACATATGAAACTGTTGATGAGGGGTCAGAAGCCAAAAAAAGGCAACCTGATCTAGACCACAAACCTTTTTATGATCCTTTATGACCCGAGCAATGGCTGCTCGCTCGTCACAGTGGTTCTGAATATGTCTGATTCCGTGGAATTTAATGACACAAATGAACTAACTATAGGAAATCTGGGAACAAATGACATCTAAGATTAACAGCAACTTCTCAATCAAATTTGATCCCATTTATTTACCCATAAAAATCCCATAATTCGATGCCTAGATGCCTTTCACCCGTCTATAACCTCTTTAATACTGTGCTGCCCCGCTGTTCAGATACAATCAGCCAGTGTGTAAAACAGCGGCACAGCACATAATCGATTTAGTTGTTTTTTTTTTCCTTAACGCGGCTACTAAAGAAAGCCAAATTTATCACTGTTTAGCGATGGCCCTGTATCACATTTCACTCCCTCCCACACACACACACACACACACACATGTCCGTGCACACATTACCCCCAACCCCAACCCCGCATTAACTTTATTGAGGCAATATAACGGCACAAGCCCTCCTTGTGTACACTGGAGCATAAAGGGAGCACGTCCACATCCCGCTTTATTAAGACCTCTGATTACACTCTCCTTTATTGAACGTATAAATAAGGCTTTAGGTTCTGGTGCCACTTTTACCGCTCCCCTAATGCTTCTGGTGGCTCTTATAACGTTCCAGCTAACAAAAGCCATTTACGGACTCGCAGCAAAAAAAAAAAATGAGCCCGTGGACTATTTCCACTAATGCACTGCCATTTATAAAAAAAAAAAAAAAAAAACAGGAATTAAAGCTCATAGCGCACCACATTAACAAAATGGTTATTCACTTTAGGGGACTTTGAAGTGAGGGAAACCGAACGCTACGCACGGCCATGATGGACCTCATCTTCAGAGGCCGTTACGTCTGTGTGTGCGTGTGTGTGTGTGTGTGTGTGTTTCCTCCTCATTTGTTATGTTTATCCATCTGTACTTCTCTCAGAGGTTTGTCATGTGTTCCCTTACTCAGCGTGCCCACCTCCCCCAGACACTGTGGTTTTCTTCTCAGACTAATGAGGGTACGATGCTTCTCTGGCTCGTGTGTGTGTGTGTGTGTGTGTGTGTGTGATGCCGGAGCCTGCTTCCCATCACCGGGGCCGAGGCTGCATGAGGACTGCTGAGCTGCTCACCTTTTGGCTTTTTCCCGCTATCAGCTGCGACGGCTCCGTGATGAACTCCAGAATGGTGTTTTTTTTTTTTTTACTTCTCCCGTCGGAGGAGAAGCAGAACAAAGCTCAGCTGGGGAGCGCCGTGCTCCACCTGGGTTATTAATGCCGGATAATAAGCAGACTCAGCGGTTTTTAGCCCGGGGTGAGTCATGCGCGCCGAGTCGGAGGGGATGTGAACCACAGAGGGGGCAACCTTGAATCCACTGGTAATAATAATCTGTGACGCGCATGTGTTTGGAAATGTGATCCAAAGTAAGGCCGCGACAAAACGAGTAACGAGTCGCCGCCGAGACCACACACACACACACACACACCAACACACCACGCCAAAATCTGTTTCCCTGCTGTTTGGAATAAGCCTGAGGGGGGGCATCGGTGGAAAAT
Source organism: Eupleurogrammus muticus (assembly GCA_036785175.1). Classification (NCBI taxonomy): domain Eukaryota; kingdom Metazoa; phylum Chordata; class Actinopteri; order Scombriformes; family Trichiuridae; genus Eupleurogrammus; species Eupleurogrammus muticus. The sequence continues at coordinate 18,253,032 of JAYKQN010000015.1, forward strand.
AACAAGCGAAGCGAGCAAACATTTGATTTAGGATGTTTGCTCGGAAACAAATGGCGCTAACAACCCCCGCTGTTTCAGCGAGGGAGCCGAGCTCGGGAACAGCATCCCCCGCTGCGAGGAGCTGATTACTGCACCAACCCTGTTAGCCAGGTCCTCACTGTTACATCCTGGCTCTCTGTGTGCCCCTGGTGATACTACAGATTACACTTTGTGTCTCAGGTTTGTTGGGCCGCTACCACTTCACATCCCTACGGCGTGCTTGGGGGATGTCAGTATTGGATTTTGGGAGGGGGGGGTGAATATATTCTTAAACGAGTGGCTCCAAGAAGCGTGGCTGTCCGGGAGACTCCGTTAACACCCTGTCAGAACACGGGGAGAAGAGAGATAAAAGCGCGGAACAATGGCCGCCGGAGCTGCGGCTAATCCCCGCGCTGCCTCCTGGACACCGGCCCTGTGTGGTGGAGTTATCACAGCGGCAGCAGCAACACCAGCGCGGAGAAACTCTCAGTGCCCCAACAACTGTGCAAATTTATGCATCTTGCATGTGTGCAAGAGGTTGTGGTTACAGCTCTGCCACAGGCTAGCGGTTCCCATCGCCTGATGTGTCAGGGTGCTGATTAGCGCCGTTGTCGTTCGCGTCTTTTCGCGGCTCCACCGACAGCCTACTGCGATACTGCGATCGTGTTTTAAGTGACACTTTGCGTCGCGAGGCGGATGTAGCGACAGGTCATGGCTGTGATGCTCCTAATGAGGCTCAGGCCTTTTACTGCAGACAGGAAACGCGCTGTCGGTGTTTGTGTTGCAAAGAATCGACGGCGTGCACTAACGTCGACCTTTTTGTGTGTTTTCTTTCAAAGGGAATCAGAGTACAGACCAGCACAGACCAACAGCCAAGCAGAAACACTATGGGACGACAGTACCGCTGCAGCTCGTCGGACAGGACTGGATACCAGTCAGTCAGCTCAAATCCCAGGTGAGGACGACCCCCCCACAGACACACTCACACACACATAGACATAACCCGAGGATGGGTCCAATCACCCAGTCAGTCTTTGCATTAGTTTGTCCATCCATCACTTCTGATCAGATTGCCATTCATTTTGATATGGACATTCATGGTCCCCAGAAGATGATTCCTTATCATTTTTGTGATTCTTCTGTAATTTCTGTAATTGCCTCTGCCGCCACTGAAACTTTAAAATTTCCTTTTGTTCACGTGAAATATGAAAATCAAGTGGCCAGATTCTATTAATATATATATATATATATATATATATATATATATATATATATATATATATATATATATATATATATATATATATATATATATATATATATATTACTTAGCGTTCTGTTGCCATAGGATAAAAACATGGAGCAAACTGCTGAAAACAAACCGTTTTGAGTTTAATTACCCATTTTACCTGCAGCACAAACATAATCCATGGATGTATAATAATATCTGGGTATGGCAAAAATTCCTTTCCTAGTGGCCACTCGTGGTATTGCAGTGAAAAATCCCTGCGTGACCCAAAACATAATTTTTCCTCATAGAGCGCAACCGACCCGAGCTCAAAACTGATTTTCACAATTTCTCCACTTTTTATTCTCACACCCTCCAATTATTTAAAGGCATAATCGCATAGATGACGTGGAGTTTAAAGCTATCAAGTAGAAGGACTCTCAGATGACTAGATGATGATCTCCGATCTGGATTAAGTTTCGTTGTGGCTGCACGGGCAGCTGAGCGTTAATGGACACATTAACGTAATGAATCCTGGGCACACGCCAGAACCGCGAGTCCGTTGAGTTAGAGTGTGCAGAACCACATCACAGTGAGGCAAACAATAGAAATCACAGCTTTTTTTGTGTGTGTGTGTTCATTCAGGACATTTCAAACACAGACAGCTGTTCAATATCTGCAATTTCTGAAGGAAGCAAACACGACGTGACCCACTGGAATGTTAGTGAAATGTAGAAATCTGGGATCCTTGGCTCGCTGTTAAAATTCCATGCTTAAAAAACTAAACTAAATTAACACTGAAGTGCTAATTTGAATAAATGTATTCCTCAGTAATGATCTTAACATTGCACTGTAATATCTACAAGATATTTCAATGAAGTCATAATGGCAGTTCTCATAGTACTTCAGTACTGTAAAGAGTAAAGGAAAGTATATTGTAGTCTATTTAAGGTATTTTACTTTAACTTTGAGTGTTTTCATTATATATGTTACAAAGAATTATATATATATATATTTAGCATTTTATATAATACTATGCTATTTGGCCCCTTACAATATATCTATTTAGTTATTTCTCCTCCCTATGTTTCACATGCCAGAGTTGTTAGCAATTCCAATAAAAAACATATTTCCCGTCTAAATTGTCCTCCAATATTTGCCTAAAAAAGGTTAAAGGAACATTTTGTAAAAATGCATCTAAATTTAAAGAGCAGATTTGTGTTTTTTAAACAATTCTCAGGACACAAAAGAAGGTGGATAGAAAGATGTGCTTTGTAAAAGTGTGATGGAGAGAGAGAGAAGTGAGGGCTTTATATTACAACAGGAAGTTGCACATTTAATGCAGTGTGTTGTGCAGAGGGTGACAGTGTCTGCACATAAAGGGGGGGTGTGGTGGGGGGTCATTCCCACATGACATGTGCAATGATGCTGCCTAAAAAACTCAAGTGTTCTGCTTCCACATCCTCCTCTGATCCACTAGACATTCTTCTCTATGGGCGGTGATGGATGACTTAACCCAGAGCAGTGCACTCTGCTGCAGTTGACCCGTACTCCACTACGCGTGTGTGCGTGTGCGTGTGTGTGTGTGTGTGTGTGTGTGTGTGTGTGTGTGTGTGTGTGTGTGTGTGTGTGTGTGTGTGTGTGTGTGTGTGTGTGTGTGTGTGTGTGTGTGTGTGTGTGTGTGTGTGTGTGTGTGTGTGTGTGTGTGTGTGTGTGTGCGCGTGCGTGCGTGCGTGTGTGTGTGTGTGGTGGAGGATGTGAGACAGAGGACTTTTTTTTTTCCTGTGCTTGAGTAAGAGCACAGAGTGCAAAAGGAAAGAGGTTACGTGTTGTGGATGAGCATGTGTGTGTGTGTATGCGTGTGTGTGTGTGTGTGTGATTGACGCCCGACTCGGCGCCACCTCGCCCCGACTCCATCGCGAGACCTTCCGCTTCGGGTGCGAAGTCTTGTGGCGTTCTGCAGGATTAATGTCAAATGGGATAGAAACATGAAGCTAATCCGCTCCGCTCTTGTTGTGAGATACAGAGCGGCTTCCTAGGACTTCTGACAGCTCCCATCAATGAAAACAGTCGTCCCACATGTTGTTTTTTTCTCCGTCGAAAATGTTTTCAGACTCACAGAATTGGAAAAAAGGTTCTGTGAGAGCAATGTTCTTTTTTTTTTCCTTTTAATTTAATCAGCGCACACAGCCTCGTCCTGATGTATTCTCTCATATGTAAATCTTGTTAACTCTGACAGCCATTGTCCCCCTGTCTCTGCCTGCCTGTAATCCTGCTCCCGTCTCCCCCCCCCCTTTAGACCCCCCCCGCGTCGCTGAGGCTCCTGATCGAAGCGGAAGGTGAGCAGCTGCTCTTGGCTCTGGAGAAAAATGAGTAAGTGTTCCCTCCGTTCACACTTGGCCTTAGATGCTTTCTGGACTCCAAGCGGGCGACGTATGCGGTGCCCAGGGGCGACCACGGGGGCTGTAGCCAGGGATGGGGGGGGGGGGGGGGGGGGGGGGGCATGGCAGCGACTCCGCACTTTGGTCTTTTTTTTATTTATTATTTAGTGTGTGTGCTGAAACAAAGACTTGAAAGGCAGAAATTCCTGAATACATCAGGCAGACGTTAATGAAAAGCGACATCTTCCTCCTCTATCTTTTCATTTGATCTGCTGGCATAACACGGGGGAGGAGAGATTTGTTTGAACGCGGCGTGCACCCGCCGCTCCGCACATTAAGACACTGTCAACACGACGTCAGTCAGTCAGGGGGACTGGCAGCGAGGAGGGGGGGTAGAGGGCGTCATCTGAAAGAGATCACGTTTTTTAGGATCCGACGCGGCCTCCGAGTTGAACGGGACGTGATTGATGGATCAATATGTGCTCCACCCGCCGAGGATGGAAACGAGCTTACATGCCGGAGTCAGCCACGACCCGCAGACGTAATATATGTAAATTCCACCTGCAGACGGTGGGGGCGAAGCTTTCAACGCCGGCGATCGCAATTTTTTATGGCTTTACCTACTCTGAAAATGTTTTGATGGGGAATCACGCCCGGCCCTTTTTTTTTTTTTCCTGTGGAATAACATTCCCGCTCGGTGCAGGTGGGGATTTCACAGAGCCCACTCGCAGATCGTCACATTTTCATCAGCCCCTTTCTTTTTTTCTGGAAAAAGGGGAATTACATTCTCTTACAGTAAAAACATTTCATTTCAGAAAAATGGGAACGCTGCTCGGCTGCAGGGGGGGGGGGAAACACACACACACACACACACACACACACACACACACACACACACACACACACACTCCTCCAACGGCATTAAATGTAAAGTCCACAGCGGAGCTCGGACCCGCTGCCAAGAGGAACAAACAGAAAATGACGGAGAAGTGCAATCTAGGTCGTTCTAATGAGGGGGAAAAAAAAGCTTCCCCCAAACAAACGTGGCCGTGCACGCACACACACCAGCCCCGCAGAATCTGCTCACGACATGGAGAACCAGGAGTGTTCGCCAGGTGGGTTTCGCGTTTTCATTGCGATCGAGTCGAAATGCCGAGTCTAAAGCGACTTGATGCCGCATGTGTTTGGCGAGACAAATGGCGAACAGGACGCGGATCTGAAGACGCAGACCTGGACCTGCTCGTCTGAGGCCGCTGATCAAATCCAGTTGTTCAAACACGACGCTGCATCTGTAGAGGAGGATGAAAAAAAAAACACGGGCCAGAGCGAACTGATTTGAATTAAAACCCCCCTGGATTCATTTTTGTTTTCTCAGTCCTCTATTAATTATTGTTGTACGTCTCGTGTTTAACCTTTGGCCTGGTCCCGTTGCAGCAGCTCTGGACTTAAAGGAACATGTCGACCTCTCCAGAATCGAGTAAATGGAAACATGTATTGCTGCATCTTCAGATTTACCAACATGGAGTGATAGTGAAACTTGAAATAACATTGATTAGTAGTGGGAGGTCTGCAGAACCAGCTCGCTCAGGGGTCAGGGGTCAGGGGATAAAATAATTACAGTTTTGTTTTGTGAAGTGGTCGGTTCTCATTAAAAAAGTAAATACTGTTCAGTGAATAATTATGAGAATCACAGCCATCGTCATATTGTTTTTCTTATCTAATTTCTCCTCAGGTAGTTAATGTAATGTTCCTAAGGTTAATTAATAGCATGTGTAATTATTTATAATGTATTTCTTCACATAAAAAGGAGGGAGAAACTCATTGTGGTTGGTCTTTATGGATGTTTATTCTTGCTGGTCTGGCCAGCTCGGGATCAAATTGCACTCTTTGTGGTTCATGAGCTAAATTGAGTTTGACTCTTCTGGATAAAACCACGGATTCTTTGCTTTGTGAAGGAAAAAAAAAAAAAGCACCTGCGTCCCGAAACCCGTCGCATGCGTGAGAGAACGCGGCTTTGTTCTGTATATCTGCACTTCATTTACCTTTGCGTACAGGCGGATTGTTTTCCTTGACTGCTTCTCCTCTGGTTTCCTGCCCACGCTGGAAGGAAAACCCCGAAGCTCGTGTTTTCCCAGACAACGGGGACAGTTGTCGAGCTCTGACCGGCGGGTACGGAGCTTCTGGTAAACCCTCGGCCCCTTTTTTTTCCCCGGACAAGGGGCAGGAAGCGGATATGGTTTCCAAGTGACAAAAAAAAAATCAGCCTGGACAGGAGCCAAACACGGTTTGTCCCAGATTGAGGTTGGGGTTTTCAGGGATGTCACATGACCCCTGTATCTTGCGACCCCGTCGTTACCTCCTCGTGTCTCGTCGAAAACACGGGCAGGAAGCGGCGTCTCTCGGGGGAAAGTGAGCAAACAGACGCCTCCTCGACCTGCTCGCAGAGTTGTTGCCTCTGCTGCCGAGCCACACACAGATTGTTTAAGGAACGTGCATGCGTCAACTGCTTCCTCTCACTGTAGCATGCAGCGCGGGATGAGAATAAGTCTGTTTCCTCATTACGGCGTCTGTGCTTATTCAAGATGAACGGTTTAAAATGTGTTTATAACACGTTTTAATGGCGGCGTTGTGTTTCCTGAACACACCAAACAGATATTTAACATCTTATGGTAAATATAATTGTTTAACATCAATTTGACCAATGAAATCCCATTTACATAATACTATATATATAATAGTACTGCGCATTACACTTCTTCTTAAAACTTTTTTATATATATATATATATATATATATATATATATATTTTGTCAAACTAATTTAATCCCATAATTGAAACCTGATAACTGCTATCTCTCTCGACCATAGCCTCCAATTCTCTGATGATTAAATTCATAAATTGATAAAAAAAATCTCCTTCATTAAATCCTCGGTTCCCATAGCTACCTGCACACGTCCGTCTTCCCCACATCCGCAGCCACGGAGTAAGACGGATGTGGATGATGAACGCGTGATGGATGAATGTGAAGGGAGGGTGGATAAATATAGCGTCGCACTCTTCGCGCCGCCATCGTCGTTCAGTGACATCGTAACGTGGCGTTTGCACCTGATTTATCTTTATCTGGCTGCAGCTGCGCGCCTGCGTGAGCAGCCAGTCCTCCCTGAGCTGCTCAGTGTGTGTTCTCGCTGGACGGACAGGCGGGCGAACACGCAGCGGGTGGACATACCATCAGCCCCGAGGCAGGAAAACAGATGCAATCCACTTCACACTGAAACACGCATGCGTGCTTGACACCAACATTCGTCTATTCTCAAACACCCTCACACACTCCCCTGCGTTACACCCGCTCGCCATGGTACACCGTGACTCATTCGTTTCAAAGCCGGGCCTTCAGAAACGGGCTCGTCTCCATCCATAACCCCCGCTTCCTGCAGAAAAAAGGCGTAGTTTTTTAGGAGGGAATCCCCCCCCCCGTCCTCCCCCTTTTGCTTTTGATTTACCTCCTCAGAAGCTCCAATTATTCTGCAGCTTAGAGCGGTAATTAATCAGGTGGACTCGCCCCGCCGTGTTCCTAATTAATTAGCAGGAACCCGGCAACGGTGGGAAAGCTCTTAGAATGGCGTGCCCTTTCCTTCAGGATGGAGAAGAGCGACCGCTCACACGTGGAGACCTTGTAAAGTCCTCTTCTGTCTTACACATGCCATACCAAAAAACAGCTCGACATGTCAGCCTCCCATTCCCCTCACTGGATCATTCCATGTTCTAAGGTTTTAAGTGAAGTGGTATTTCGAGAACCCCTGCGGTATGAAGTGAAAAGAACGTAGGAAGTGACTGGGATGCTTGTTTAGCGTGATGTTCTGCGCAGTGATGCTGCGTCTGTCTCCCCCCTCTCCTGATCTGAGCCGTTTTCCAGACGAGACCGCAGCGGTCTGAGGACTCCAGCTGGTGGATCCATTCCTCGGCTCTCCTCCCTGCACCACGCAGCCAACCAGAAAACCTCCTGGAAGCGGCGTTTTCTCTCTGTAGGACGAGGCATCCCTCGCTCCTCGCCGTCCCCAGAGAGCTCATGGTCCTGCAGATGAAGAAGCCTTCTCGTTTTGACGGAGCGAGCGCCGTTCTGCGGCATGCAGTGCAATGAGATCCATCATCTGGGCGGTTTTTCAATTACAGTTGTAGTTTCTCTGGAATCCTAATGTCTGAGATAAAAGCAAATAATTCTATGTGCGATTTCTGGCTAATACGTGTTAGGATTTTAGAGTCAAACTTTGCTATTTTTGCGTCTAAGGAGACATGACACAACCCGCTACCCTGTTGTGAGTCATCTTTTAAGAGCTGTTTCTTGCCTCATTATGAGCCTGAGTGGCGTTAAGGTGGCGAATTAGACGTCTGAATAATGGTCCGTTTTATTTTTCCTGTAAATGCCTGTCTGTCATTTTAAATGCCTATGGCTCTATTAATAGCGCATTAAAAGTTATGGCTGGATTTAAAGGTGGAATGGCCTCGCCTTTCGTTTTCAGACCTTTATACAACTTCTTTCTTATATTTAATGGAACATAATTTCAGGTTTTATCTGCGAGAACTTTTATTGCCAGACTTTTCCGCGTGTTCCAGATGGCTGATAAAGTGTAATTGTTATTTCTTTTATTTCCAACTCGACATCCTCCCTGTGAATATATATAGAAAGATGATTTTCCTTAAAAAATGGGGCTGACCTCGTTTTTGTTTTTTTTTGTTATCCATGTACCTCTGCCTTGATGGCGCCCACGCCTGAGCACACACACACACACACACACACAGACACTCACACACACTCAGCATTACTCAATGGCCACAGCACTCCACGACCAAAGACGTGTTACTACAAACTTTAGACCTTAAAAATGAAAGGAAAGCAAATGTTTTCACATCAGATCTTCACGACATGGAATCTTGAATCGTATCAATTTGATTTGTGGGATTACACAGATTTTTTTTTCAATTTCAATTACCAGCCAAAGAGTCAAAAGTAATCACCACGTGCATCTGGTGACTGCAGATTTGGAGCACTTTAGGAAAAATAATTGACCTGTTTCATTTTTAAGCTTCACGGTTCACGTTAACACATCTCTGCTTTCACTGAGCATCACGTTTCCATGGTAACGTGACCAGTCAGCGATGCTGCGACTGTGGCGTGCTGTTCTTTTTGTGTTTCCCTCTTGGGTTTGTGTATTTTTTCCTTTTTTTAATTTGTGGCTTTTTTTTTGCATTAGTTTTATGTGTTTTTGTGTGATTTTTGGCTGTGCATAATTGCTATGTTTGCAGCATTTTGCCATTTGCCCCTGTCAGCCACCATAGAAAGGTCATCACATGACATGCAGTTGCAGGATGTTTGCAGGTGTATCAATGCATGAGGGTTAATCCAAATCAACACTGCAATAGATCATCTTAACTAAATAAAACCAGATGACAGTGGAACCCTAAACAATCTTCTCCTTTTTCTGGAGCACTGAAAGCTTAAAATACAGCAAAATAGAAAAATACACCTCCATGCATACAAATATAGGTTTTCTGGAATATTACATCACACACTTTCACAACCCTCAGATGACCTCAACAATGACCACAATGTTAACTTAACTCATCTTTTGCATGACTTGCACATAAAGCCAATCAAAGTGCATCAACCTTCTAAGAAGAGACGAGACGGGGGAATCGACGGCGTGCTTCCTCCTCTTCTGCTGATTAGCTGTCTTGGTGCCGCTGCCTAGGTTAAAGCCATCAGAGCGTCTGAAGTCACAAAGTCACATGAAGAGAAACTTTGTGCTGATTGCACGCTTATAATTAGCCCTTCCAATATGGAAAAGTGTAAAGCACAAAAAAAACCTTCTAAGTGTGTTTTTTAATGTTCAACATTAGAAACAGAAAGTGGATCTGCAAATCAATGACTAAATTTAGATTTATTGTCATGAGTTTCTGACAGTCTACTAACTAACAGTCAATGGCCTCAAATCATTTGTTGAGCATAACAAGATTATACTAATCTAATATTCAAAAGCTTCCTCCTATAATAATAATAATTAATAACTACATCTGCCTGCAAAATGAACCCCTCAGGTTTCTGCCTGAAATTCGCTGCTTAGGAAAAGAAAAGCTGGCTGCATGATGAGTTAACTAGTTACATGGAACAAGATTAACGTCACATTAAAGCGAACGGAGGCCGGAGCACCTCCAGCAGAGTTGTGTGTTTTACTGTCATCGAGTAACAAACTACGTACAGATACATTTGATAAGACATTGGGTTCCCAGACTAGATATCATATGTGATATGATCATTCATGTTAATTCATGTTTACTGTCAGCTAGCTTAACGTCCCTAATAGATTATGTTTAATAAAAATGGTGTTAAAGCTGGACCCATATTGAATTGCAATACACAGTAAAACCCATGTAAAATGTAGAAAAAAAAGTTACTGTAAAACGTTACTATAGAAAGTAGGGGTTCACTAACTACAGGAAGCTGGACAGCAGGAGCCTCTGTGTGTGTGTGTGTGTGTGTGTGTGTGTGTGTGTGTGTGTGTGTGTGTGTGTGTGTGTGTGTGTCTTTTATCTTTCTTTGTACTTGTATCAAAATTCAATCACATTTTCTTTCTGTTAAAAAGAACCATGTGACCTGTCGTCTTGCCCAGAGTAGTAGTATGATTACATCCACCTGTCAATCAAAGCAAGCGCTTCTCCAAGTTAGAACGTATGCTGAATATAAGCCGCTGCTCGGTTTATTCTGCACGTATATGTTGTCCACCTTTTATTGTCCAATCAAATCCCTGCCAATATTTTGTACCTGTATGTACTGTTTGCTTTGGACAGACTAAAACTGCCATAAAGAAATTAGATGCTCTCAAAACGCTGTTTCAGGTGACTTTAACACTAATGGGACGGACTTTCTGAAAGTTATATGGACCCTTTAAGTATCCTGCTTTTCTTTGTCAGTCCATATATTTTGAAATGGAACAGACTTTGCTGACTTTGCGGCTCTTTGCGATGTTGTTGTAGCTGTAGACACGAGGGCCTAATGTGGCTGAGAGCGCAGTGGCGGCACCTTGTCTTCATGTATTCCATTTGTTTGCCTATAAAGAAACAAACAGACAGAACACATTGAATTCGAGTTGGTAGAAACGCCTTTGGTGACGTTACAACATGCACATGTGCTTTTATCAGAGGTTTGATGATGCTGGAGTTTACCTGTGTACCTGTGCACAACGTCTCAGAAAGGCCACAACCAAAGGAGCAGTTTTCACAAAGCGTGGAGGCAAACACAGCAGACGGACACGCCGCCAATTACAGTAGATTCTCACATCGCTTGTGTTTTGTTTCCTCCGTTTCTCCTTCTCTCCCCTCCGCTCACTCGAGCGGACGCCGTCCATAAATTTCCGAGCGAAAATCCCATTTTCTCAGGGCTCGTCCGTCGGGGTGCCAAATGGAATAAACAAAAGCGGCCAAAAGTTTTTGACCTCGGTGGCTGCTGACCATAAAGATAATCAGGGCCCTGGCTTCCATCCTCTCCTCCTGACACACACACACACACACACACACAGAGAGCCTCGCCAGGGAGATCGTGTCAGAGACGCGTCCTCCGTCCTGTCCGCCGTGTTCTCACAGCCCGCTGACCTTCCCCCGCACGGGGGGTCACTGACTGAGCCGCGGTCATCAGTCAGACAGCCGGGTCTGGGCTGGAGGAAACCCGTCTGTTTCAGCTGATCCAGGGTTTTTTATTTTTTTATTTCCCCTCCTCCTCCTGTTGCAGAGCGGTGTCCTTGTTAAAAATGAAGGAAAATGACATCCGCTCCACTTGGCTACCACAGCAGCAGTTTCCCCTTCTCGGCCTTAAAAAAAAAAAAAAGCCAATGACGCTCTGTCTGCGACGAAGAATCCATCTTCATCTTTCGCCTGGTTTCCCGGGTTTTGACTCATTTAGGAGGGGAACCTCCAGTTCAGACGCCCCTGTCCTCCATCTACCTTCTAATAACTCCCCCGCTGGGGGCACCCCCTCGCAGGGACCCCCCCCCCCTTCCTCCTCCTCCTCACTCTTACCTAATCCCTCCAGCGCGCGGGACGGGGCCGACCCGCCAACAACAACAGCGGCTGCCGAGGTTTGATAAAGAGGCTTTGGACGGCTCCGGGGGTCCATGACACGGTTTCCCTTTAAAATCATCAGCAGGAGTTTCTGAGCAAAAAAAAAAAAAAAAGGGGGGGGGGGGTCACAGGCAGGCTGTAAATTCACAGAGGGAGAAAACAAGGGTGTTGGTTTAAAGGGGAATAAAATAGAGCGTTAGCTGAGAGAATATATTCAGTTGGCAGCAGTAGGCCCAACATTCTGCAGGGAGTTAAAGGAGTAGTTTGACGTTTTGGGAAATATTTCATATCCACCCCATGCCAAGAATAGATGAGAAGATTGATACGGAGAGCCAAGAACCGGTCACACAACGGCGTGCAAAACCAGCGTCGAACGCGCCGCGCCGCGTTGATTCATTCTCTTTCGCCGTGCCGGCAGCCGGGTTTTTTCCTGACCCGGTTTTTACGTCTTAATGGGAAACTAAGCTGCCCCGAAGGGCCCTGAAACTGCCAAAGTCTCTGTTCTGATAAGATTCTTTTCGCTCGTAGATATTTGCAAGCGGCTGGAAGGCCGAACTTTAAGCACCACCGAGCAGAGATAACCAGCCGTTAAAAAGGCGAGTCTGAAAACGCTCTCCTCCAACCAGAAACCAAATACGTGTATTTTACATTCCTTTGCTGCTCCAGTAAAGTGTCATTGATAGTAACGCCTATGTATATTAACGGATAAATCAAACTGTACAACTTTATTTCATTTCAATGCAGTTCATGGAAAAGTCGTTCACTGAAAAGGTGAATATGAAAAATCCAATTAGAAGTTTTAGAGGGCTTTTTTCCCTATGTTTTTGGTGTGAGGGGATTTATTTATGGGTCTGTGAATTTGAAGAGACTCGCAGAATTTCTACAATCCTGCTATTGGCTAAGCCCGGATTTTGATTTTTGTTCAGAAAAAAAAAATGCGGATGGAAATGACTCGACGGGTGGTACATGTTGGTGCAAATAGAGTGCGCTCTCGATAGGTCAGCGGCGCCGTGAAAGGAGCAGCAACGGCATGGCGGGACGTTTACCACGGATGATGGAAGTCGATCCCTTTGGACTTTGGAAACGGGAGCGATAAGATGCCACGTGACGGTCAGAGTTCACGGCAGAAACCGGTTCCTAACGGTCAAGAAATGCAGCGTGTTGCATTTCTTCTGATCCTGAGCACCTAAATTGATAATTTGGTCGTGTTTGTTCTGCAGCCCTTCCTCTTTCCAAAGACCTGATCCCGCCCGAAGCATCAAAGATCCGTCTGACACAATCAGAACACGGCGAGACGCATAAAAGGGGAAATTTCAGTTCTTCTTATTCAGTTCTTAATTGTTTGATTTCCCCAAGGGCGTTGCAGGCGGGGGGAGAAGGGCAGAAACAAAGGGGGGGGGGGGGGGGGGGCGTATGAGCACAGACAGGTTTAATTAATTGAAATGCTGTTTTTGCGTGTGTGCGAGTTTACCTTCATGAGGAAAGAAAATAACAAAAAAGAATGATAGGCTTGATTGTTTGAAGTTCCCCAGTCGCTCATTAGCTCAAGTATGAGGTCGGCGATGAATATAGATGCGTGAGCGTCGGGCCTTGGGCCAGTTCTCCGCGAAGCATTCGAATTAATGGGAACGGCTCTGCCCCGCTGCATTAGCATGGACCGCCCTGAAAACGACTCTGCACTCACCCCTTCTCCTCCCACACGACGATTGTAGGAAAACAAAGATGTTCTGATGCAATTATTTGTTTTGAAGCCGCATGTAAAGATTACACTTAGGGGGAGGTAAAACTAGGCAGTTTCCATCTGTGGGATTTCAGCATCCCCCTGATTGTGCAACAGGCTCGAAGACATGAATATCAAAATATGCCATGGAGGCTTAGTTCACGCAAATTACAACAAATGCTCCTGTCTGGTGGTACGGGTCATTCTTGCGGTTCCTGCAATGTTGTAAAAATTAAAATCCTGCGTCCTCTGGATGACCCGCAGACCTCCCTATTCAGCCGGTTCCTACAAGGACTGGTCGGGTTCAAAAGCCGTAAATCAACGCTTCAGATTCTGTTTCAGGAGTTCTCTAAATACTCCTACAGGTCTGCCTGTTGAATGAGGGGAGCGCCGCGCTTCGCCGGCCGCGTTGAAAAAGCGGAGAACGTGTTGCACGACGTGCTGTAAGAACGCTGTGCGCGTGCGTGGAATACAAACGACGTCCGCATCTGCGGAACCAGAGCGTGCAGCTATGCACACGCACTCCCCCACGCTGCAACGGCATAAATCCACGATGTTTCCACACAGACAAGTGAGACACTGTGGCCTCCCATCACTCCCCCCCAACAACAAAAATACAGATGCAAAAAGCTGAGATGAGGAGGAGGAGGAGGAGGAGGGGGAGGAGCCCCGGGGACAGACAGCACCAGAGAGCGGAATGAAGGATGTACCCTCCAGTGGTGCACGGCAACAAAGGCAATCTGACAGACTCCTGCTTTTGGCACCCGGAGTAATTAGTTTCAGATAACAATGTCACTGGGCCATGCCACGAAAAGACAGGAGAGTGGTGGGGGGTGGAGGGGGGAGGGGGGGCGAACTCCCAAGATGTGTGTGTTTGTTAGTTGTCTCATCAATTTAAAATTTAGGTTTTAAACATTCGCTTAACAAGCATAAAAAAAAGTTGGAGCTGTGTATTCGTCCCCTCGTGCTGATCAGCTGACTGTGATGTGTCATGTGATCACCCCCCCCCCCCCCCCTCCCCCCCCCCTCCCCCCAGGCCTGTGGGGACTTTGGTGATATTGTGAGCAATAAAACGCCTATAAATAACTTTTTATGAAAAGAATTGAGAAAGAGTTGCCCTGCCCTGACCCCCCCCCCCCCCCCCCCCCCCCACCACCACCATCACCATCACCCTTGCGATTATGATTCGTTGGATTTGTGTGGTGATGGTCGTCATGGCAACAGAGTCGTGCCATTCGGCGCATTCCTTTTAGGTGTGTGTGTGACTCGGTCGTGGGGAGCGGTAACTCACTGGAGCCAGATGTAAGGATACAGATGTCAGAAAATGACAGCAGGCGGGGGGGGGGGGGGGTCAGACGATTATCTGTGGAGGCAGCGGTTTACTCTCCCAGTCAAAGTTTTATTGGCGCTCTCCCGTGTGGGGAGTTATGCTTTCACGGCTCTGACGACGCAGCCCATGCATAGGAATGAGCTGTGAAAAACGGAACGTCGAACAGGCGCAGCTTTTGCAGCGTTTTACTGCGCTTTCCATCGTGCCTGTCAGGCCCCAACGACCGGACCGCGTGTAGGCGAGGCCAGGTCCGACACGGGACGCATACCCAGAACCCAAGGAAACCCAGAAAGCTGCCAGAGCGTTTCCCAATCCGCTGGCTCTTTGTGACTGAGGTTTGGTTAATGTCTTCGCAACTGGAACTGCTGGGTTAGGAGTAAAGGAAAGCTTGGGGTCACGCAACATTTCCCCCGCTTCTTGCCTGAGAGCCTTTGCGGCCGTATCGCTTTCACTTCCACCTTTTTTTCTCCCCGGGGGGGGGGGCATTAAAAGTCATTCTGCTCTCCACCGTAAGGGGCTCGTTTGATGGCGCCTCGTAAATATCTTCTGGAGCATTCGGACAAATTAGCGCCGCCGTTGTTTTCCCAGCGACTTCCTGTTTGTGTGTGTGTGACGATTCCTGGAGACGAGAAGGGTGCTAACAACACGTCTGGGTTTTCTCTATTTTTTGCTCCACTGGCCACATTGTCTCATCAAAGTCATTCCTTTTTTTAATGCATAGTTTCAGTGAACATGGTTCTTCTATGAGATGTGTTCTTAATCATTTTGGTTAATGGGCCATATTCTCACTTTTTTTTTTTTTTGCACTTTAAAAGAAATTAAAACATTCACAGTCTTCTTGTTCCTAAGCTGGATGTTTGTGTGTGTGTGTGTGTGTGTGTGTGTGTGTGTGTGTGTGTGCTGTGTTTGTTTTCACATTCATCTCATGAAGGTGGTTTCTCTGGGCTCAATGGAAATCCAATTTTCAAGGGGTGGGCCAATGAGCATGATTTGTGGCACCACAAACAGTTTGGAAGACAATCCTGGTCAAATATTCATCTTACACAAGTGTGATGTGGAAAGTTACACACACACACACACACTCTGAGAACAGGGCTTTAAAGTGAAGTAGGAGACACCTTTCCAATCTCATTTTAGGGAGATTAAGCGCCAATATTTGAGAAACAAAATCATTCATTTTTTATAGCGAGGAGAGGCAGCTTTAATCGTACCATGCATTTCAACACAGGGCAATTCAATGTAAAATAAAGAATCACCATATAATCAGACACAGAAATAAATCATGCAAAACTTTTAGGATTACAGTAAAGGTAGCACGTATAATATTAATAAGCAGCACAGTCTGGCCTTCACCACGTGTTGAACGCTGGAGATTCAGGCCAAGAAGGCCAAAATGCTGAGCATATAAATAGCAAACAAATAGGCAGGTGCGTCCTGAGATTTAGGATCACAGTGCACCAGAGTGTTACCAAAAAAAAGAACTTCCCAGTATAGTCGGCATCGTTATCTTCACACTATCAGAGATTAGTGTTGCGTTCCCCCCTAATTCCAATTATCTCATCCCGTCTCTGTAATTGGGATCCTGTGGAGCCATCCATCAACGCACGCGTTGCTCAGAGATGACACTTTATTGATTTCACGGGGCCCGGCCCGGGCTCGGCCGCATCCATCTCCGGGGCGACGGTCGCCGCGGTAACCGTGTGCTGGCCTGCCCCCCCCCTCCCTCCCTGCTGCTAATGGCCGCTCTGTTTGACCAATTAACGGCCACGATCACGATGAGGCCGTTATGATGACATTGACAGGGGAATTATTAAAAAATAAAAAAAAAAACAAGAAAGCAACTTGCTTCCTCTTTTTAAATAAATATAAACATGGCAGCCTACAGAAATAAAGTCAAAACCATCTGCCTTGACTTTTTTTTTCATTTTGCTCCTTTCCCCCCCTCCTCCCTCCTCCCTCCCTCCTCCCTCGTCCATGAGCAGACATCATTGGCTGGCACGCTTTACCGCTCCGTTCATGACATGCTTGGTGAGAGGCTGGGAGTTGCATTGAGCTCGGGGTGAAGCAGGGGGAATTCTGCTGCTCTGCTCCACTTGGCACCGGACCCGCAACGCCGCCTGATGTCAGACAGATCACAGTCAGGAGGACTGGCCCTCTTCCCTCGCTGCTGGAAAAAATGTTTCTAACACAGAGACAAGGTCCTTTTGGTGTGTGTGTTGGAGTGAGGGGGGTTGCACTATTGTAGGGGGTTTTCATGCTTTTTTTTTTTTTCAAAGTGAAGCTGGGTTCTCGCCACTCGCCACATAAAAGTAAAAGGACGTTATTGCTAGCACGTTGCCTCACGACGAGGCTCTCCGCCCAAACGCAACGCACTAATTGGGGCTCCCAGATTAGGGTTTTTACGAGAAACGCGTTTCTTTGATGATCTGATTTGCGTTGTAACGTTCATATTCGGGTCTGTTCTGCATAACTTTCCGTTGTGTGGAGCACGGCTTACAAAGAGCTACTCGCTCTCCAGACGCCCAGTGCCTTGCTTCTCATTTATCATAGTTAAACTGTAGGATTTGTCCAGAAGTCCCTGATTAGGTTGTCTGAGTTTAATGAGACATATCGGAGCCTGTATCTGGGAAATCACTGCACATTGATCCAGCAATGGTAGTGAACGCTGCAGTGTCAACATGCTGGTCATAGCGAATCAATTAAGATTATTTTACTCCAAACAAAGGAAGTTAATGTGCTTTAAAAGTGCTTCTGTTGCCGTTCATGTAAGTCTTACCTTTTTTTTTTTTTTTTTTTGCTCGTCCATACATACGGTGCGAATTGACACCTTATTAAGAGAAGAGGCAGATTCATGCAGAGCTTGAACCTCCACTGATTAATATGTGCTCTAATTTGTATTCTAAGATGCCCACACAGCATTTGCTATGCTGTTATATTCCCTTGTGGTTCCGACTCCATCATTAAAGGTACAGCGTGCAGTTGCTGACACCATCTAGTGGCGAGGTTGCAGATTGCAGAAAACAGGGCCGGCTACACAAAGAGGGACCTTCTCCCCGTTTTAGCACAATGAAAACACCAAAATGTTGAATTCTGATTGAATCTAATAATATTACAATACTACAAAGTGTTCACCATCCGTTTTCATTCTCACTGTAAGATTTCTCTTCCTCCTCTTGGCCCGTGGTCACATAATCAATTCAGCGCTTTGTTTTTCCTCCAAGAGTGGATGAAAAGTGTCCCATGCAGCGTGAACTCGCTCCCAAAAAATGGATCTGGTGCGTGACTTCGGCTCGGCTCACCTCGTGCCCCGTCCGGTTGTTGCGATAATCACGCCGCACTGTTCCTGCGGAAATAAAATGTGAAATTGCGCGTCATAATCGATAGATGCATTCTCCGGTATGATTGGCAGTCTCTGAGATTTTCTTTCTAGGTCGCGTCAGGACTCACCTGATTGATTAGACACTAACCCAATTCATCAAGCCTGTTGCAATTAAAACACCTCACACACCTCTCCATTTAATCTCTGCACGTGCAGGCAGAATGAACACCAACAATTGGAACCACATGTAAAAAAAAAAGAAAGGGAGATGGAATTTAGTGATAAATCACGAAAGGCATTCATTTTCCAGTGTCAGGCTGTATTTTCTCGAACAGAACAGTCACGACATCGAACGTGTTTGAATGGTTAGCTGTGACATTTATTCCTGCGTGTGAATTTATTCCATTTAGATAAGACATGGCATAAATCCCGCCGTTATTTCCCTATACAAAGACAGACAGAGGGGGCCGACAATGTTGAACAGAGATACAAGAGAGGGAAAAAAAAAAATGATAATTTACTAAATGAACAGACGTGGCATTTAGTCGCTGGCATTCAGCATTAGTTTGAAGTGACTTCATTGTCTTTCTGTCTGCGTTGTCAAACCGAGTGACAGGCAAAATGAACTCTTTCTCTCCAAAGATGTATTTTCTTTCAAAAAGTTTCTTTTTTCCTATCTTGTCGAGCGCGGGGACGGCACGACGGGATGTAAACATAATTGTAATTATTCGCGTTCTACCTGTCGAACTGACGCGGCGCAAACAACAAGAAATATTCCCCCCCCCCCTGTCGGAAAAAAGTTTCTAAGACGAGGTAACGCAGCGTTTTTCACAAATCTCCCAGGCGATGTCACGGTCACGGTTATTGTGGCGGTTTGGCTGTCAGAGCTGCCGACACTTATGGGACAGGATTCCATTAACGGCACGGAACACGTAATGTTGGGGGCGTGAACCCCGCTCCTTTCCCCACGCCTCATTAACTCCCAACTGATTGATAAATAGCGATGCGTCGCCGCCATGTGGGACGGCCGTGAGAGCCTCTCTGTACGAACTGTATGCGCATCTGCACTCTGCCCGCTGCAGCTTTTTCATTATGCGAGCTCATATCTGGCGGTTTATGGATTCCCCTACCTTCCAGGCAGCCGGTATATTTATTCATCTCCAGCGAACATAATCTCAGTTCCATTTGCACTCCGGGTTTGTTTGTTTGAGTTCGGGCCGCCCGGGTTTCAAACGCGACGGAGACACCATTGCAAATATTTGGTCATAGCAAACAGTCAGAGAAGTCATCGATCTGACGGGAGTGTGGACAGAAACGTCTGCGAGGGAACGGCTGTCACCTCTTGTAGGGGAAAAGTCTGTTGACCCTCTGAGGGTAAACTTAATTTTCTCCAGCTGGAAGAAGAACATGGCATCTCTCGGAGATTAAACACACCTCAAATGGAATAAATTCATGTTTTTGGAGCCAGCACTTTCCAGATAAAGAGTGTGTGAGGTATCATAATCAAGTAACTTTAAAGCTGTGCAATTCTTAAATCTTACTAGGGAGAAATATCTTGTATTTCAGTGTTCCCTACACATAGACAAATCTGTAGCGCAGCGCCACAGAATGAACACTGAGTGCCACAAGCCGTTTTTTTTAACATAGATATAGAAGAAAAAGCGAAATCAACAGGCTCATATTCATGTCAATGTTGGCACAACTCAGACCTCAGGTTAATATTAAAAATATGAAATGTACCAGATCTCATTCCCGACCCACTTATTTTAAATGGGATAGGTCATTTCTTTCAATCAGGGCTTTATTGGCTTCTGTAAAACTGACGTCTGTAGCAATTAGGAAAA
This sequence comes from Eupleurogrammus muticus, assembly GCA_036785175.1. NCBI lineage: Eukaryota > Metazoa > Chordata > Actinopteri > Scombriformes > Trichiuridae > Eupleurogrammus > Eupleurogrammus muticus. The sequence continues at coordinate 18,272,982 of JAYKQN010000015.1, forward strand.
AAAAGCCATTACCATGTTGATGCATAGCCCCTAGCACTGATGCTAATATTGAGTAAAATTAGCCTGAATGATCTTATTCTATTGGCTGATTATTCCACTTTTCAAATATTTCAATATATTTGAGATTTCAAGTTAGAATTGTTCATCAAAAAAGTCAGAAATATGAGACAAATAGATAATATTACTACATTGATCAGCCCTGTCACACAGCCTGGTGGTGGACTGATGCGAGATACCCCGCTGTTTGATTCCTGCACCAACAGCTTGTCCTCTCTTTATGTCCTCGGGTAAGACACTAAACCCCAGTGATCACTCCTTTTAAAGTCACAAAAGAAGAAAAAGCACCAGATATAACATGTGGAGGACACATGGCTGTTTTCTTTGATAGCAGCGTTAGCAGTGCGCAGACACACACTCGCTCGTTGTTGAGGTTGCGCGTCCCGCTCGGAGAGCGCAGAACCTAATTAAGACCGAAAAAACACATCATTTTATTTGGCTCTCCGCGCTCCTCTTGGATCCGCTTTGATCCGATGATTATTACCAGCTCTTTGGCTCGGCGGCGGGGCGGAGGGCGGGGAAGCATTGTGTCTCACGCTGACAGCTCCCAAACAAAATAACCCTCATCCCCCGGTTGTTACAGCTGACACTCCCAGCTGGGTTGTCAGCGGTGAGGTCAGTAAGAGGATCCAGCTGCCTGCCGAGGTCGGTTCCTCCGCTGCGGATCGGCGCCGGCCAACCATCTGCCGGCGTCCCGTGGTGCAGCTAATACTGTACATGCAGTCCCTGTACAGTGTGCGCGTAGACGCTCTCATCCTCCGTGATTCATACACATAAATGCTCATGTTGTACTAATCAACCCAGGAGGCATTCACATTTTTTATTTAATTTTTTTTTTTTTTTCGGGAATTCCAGCTCATTTGTTGATTCGTCTCCGCTGTTTATCCAGCTGAGGACGGATCCTAAATAACCTTTGCGGGTGACGAGAGGGGCGGCCAGCGTTGTAGAAGGGCTGTGACGGTGCAGGAGGCCATTTACAGTTCCTAATCAACAAGCAGAAACAGGAGGCTCCTGGTGAAGGTGGGCAGCAGCAATGTCCATTATGTATCAGCATAGACTATAAGGATGGAGGAACACAACATACTGCTGTGGATCATTGCAACATTCCCTTTAAAAACCTTTATTCACACACTGGGGTTTCCCACGTTTAGAGTGATGTGGTTGCAGCAAAAATAAAAATAGGACACAGTCATAACTGGAAAAGCACTTTGACAGAGCAGCCCTCCACCAACAAGAATGTGACTCCCACTCATCATTGTTGTCCTCCACCAGGGGATTTCACCTGTAAACCATTAGAGCTCTTCCTAAAGGCCTTCATTAGTCGAATCAGGTGTGTTACTGCCTGGTTGGAACAAAAACCTGCACCCACAGTAGCAGGACCAGGGTCGGTGACCCCTGACCTATACCAGGCAACCCCACATGATGGCGTCTGTTTGAAGGACCAGACAACAGAACAGGAAATTCAATCCGTTCACGGCTCCATTCCGAGCATTCGCTGAAAATCTGAAGAAAATCCGACCAAAGCTTTTCGAGTTATCTCGCTAAGAAACAAACAGACGGACAAATAGACAAACAGTCCAACACTGGCAAAAACAGAACCTGCTTGGCAGAGGTAACAATGCATAAAAAAACAGTAAGTCAAGTGGAAAACAGGATAATTTAAAACTCTTGATACAACTAAGACGTCGTCATGAAACATGAAACAAAAGTCAGGTGTGGTGATCAACAAAGCTACGATGTGGTTTCAGTGTAGTTGTAGATTTCGTTATTAGAGGGCTGGATTGTGTCCGTAGTGACTTAGTGAGATACATGATTGATCCAGAGCAGCTTTCGTAGCAGCTGCATGTTTCAGCACGCCATCTTATAAAAAAAAAAACGCTGTTCCGCTTTGTTCTCTGGCTCTTTTCCGAACACCTCGTCAGACGCCTGGACGAACCCACGGCGCAAATATAGAACGGAGCCGTTTAGCCGCACGCAATTAGCCTGGGTGACGCACCGAGTCAGTGGACGAAAGGTGACTCACCCTCCACTTTATGGAAATGAGCGCGTTGAGGCCAATGCACAAAATCCAGATCCAAGTCGAACCAGGAGGATTAAATATGAATCATTATTTGCTTGCCTGCCTGTACCAGGCTTTTTTTTTTTTTTTTTTTCAACTAACCCTCCAACTCTCAGTTCGTCTGTCCCATCAACTGTTTCCACAGTAAGGCTATGTCATGAGTGAGGCCAGGATCATGGAGGAAAAGCTGATCACAGCTGCGTCTCAGCCGCTGCCCAACAGCTGGAGCGTTTAGTGGTCCGGTGCGTCCAGATGCGTCCTCGCCGCGGCTGGTGGAGAGCTTTGATTGCTAAAGCGCTAAAACGATAAAACAGTTTTTTTTCTCGCCGCGCCTTATTACTCAGGTATTGTGGAGGTCTTCCCAGCCTCACGCTGGTATCGACCCTTCCCGGATTTACTCCGCGCTCCCGCCAGTTCTCGCAGGAGGAGCAGAGGGAAGCCTGCAGCGTAGATCTGCACTGGTGATTTATCGTGCTCCCCGGACTGTGAATAGATCACTTGGTAACCTCAGAGAGTCACTTTATAGCGTTATTGATTCCCGTCTGTAACTGAAAATGATTTCTTCACAGTTTTCCTGTCAACACAATCTGACTATCGCCATTTTTATCCGACGATGTTATTACGCCCGTCTGCTTTTCATCGGCCTCAGGGCTGTCGGGCTAATTACTGTTCTGCCATCACAGGACAGGATGGATATTGACCGTGTGTTTATGGGGCCTCCTGCATGCGGTGTGAAAGCGCTTTAATTGAATATGTCACAGCAGCCCCTGTGTTTTTTTCTGGACGCCTTCCTGAAGCGGCGTCCGGCTCCGAATCACATCGGCCTGTTTATCTTCCACGCCGCGGTCTCGCCGCGGTGGAACGGCCCGAGACGCTGTGATTGATTGATTTTCCGTGCGAGCCCCTTAGGGTCACTTCTGAGCGCTGTGTCGCCTTTGTTTATCCTTTTCTAGGGGGCTGTTTGCGGGGAACTACACGGAAACCCATTACCTGGAAGACGGCAGCGCGGTCACAGCCTCCCACAACTTCACGGTATGTTTTTTACAGCTTTTTATACATATTTATATATATTTTTTATTTTCTAGTCTTCTTTTTTATCACCTATCCAGCAGCTCCTTTAAATGCTTGGCCTTTCTTTTTATGTATATATTTTTACAGCGTTTTATTCCTTTTTATTATGACGCCAGTTGACAGGAAACAAAAGGAGAAAGATCTTTTTATGGGGGAGGAAAAAAAGGCCAAACTCTGTCTCTCTCGTCTGGTTCTGTTTCCCTGCTCTGGTAACAGGGTCAGTGATGCCTTCAAGAAAAACACGAAAAAAAGAAGCGTAAATAAACACACGTTTAAGAACCACCTGGAATTGAGCGGACCCGTGTGTAGAGAAGCTTTCAGAACGACTTTTATTGCAGAAAGGCTTAAAAATGCATGTACAAGAAGGTATTGAATTAGTGACCTGCTGCATTTATAAGCCTCATACATGTTAGATTGGATCTAACATACATATGTTAGGCCTGTCAAATGTCAACTTCCTGTGAGTAACACTGGTTCCTAATCAAGGTAGGTGCGTACAGATGCAAGGTGAAAAGCATGTTTGATTTATCCTCATGTTGCATTCTATAACTTATATTCTATACTATCCTCCTTCTGTAAATTGCGTTTTGTGTGAATACTTGTTTCCCAGCTTCGTTAAACCTCAGTTAGTTTTCCGCCCTGAGAAAAAAAAAAAGTGTTCTGCCTTAAAATACGGTGTTTATTTTCCTTTCGACGTCTTGAATGATTCCGTAAATATCTCCGAAAATGAAAAGGATGTTTACTCGCGGGGTTCAGAAAAAAAGCCAGGCGGTGATGAATCGGCGTGACGCAGCCGGTCCACTTCCTCTAACGCTGCCATCTGCTCGCCTGATTTCAGCCATTTGATCATCTATAGTTTAGAAAGCAATTACTTGTGTAATTTTCTGTTCAGATAACCAGAAAGCATAATAACAGGCCGCGCCGCGAGGTCTGCGTATGAAACACCTGGCCGGCTCGTAGCGGGGATCCACAAAAGGAGAGATTAATGCCATTTATGCCCGAAGCGCACAGTAAGATGAACAAAGGTTTCCAATAGAGAACTGGAGCATCAGCATGAAGATGACGAAGGAGTTAGAATGGGTCAGTGCAGGAATGGATCCATGAGCATTTTACATTCAATTGAAAAGATTTTGTTTCGATGGAGTGATCAGTCATCGACTAGATTACGTCTTCCTGTGCTTGTTTTGTCACACAGACCTTTCAAAATATACAAATTTAAATGTGTGTGCGCATTTGAGATAAGCAGCCAAATCCCCACATTTGAGAAGCTGAAAACCGGCAAATGTTTGGAATTAGTCTTAAAAAAACGCTTCTTTCAATGATTGTATGTCAGTCAATACTTCAACGGCACAATGTACATAAGAGCGAGAATGACATCATGGGGCATTTTCAGTTTCTGGCACTACGGTTTCATTGTGTGGCGCAGCGCCGCACAATGTAGCATTTTTAGCACGAGCTGCATGAACCAAACCTGCAGTTGATTGGTTTTACCCGCACCAACGTGAGAGGAGACACCGTCCCATTCCCCTCTTGTGACCCAACCCTGCTCTTTTACTGGAAACAGCCACATCTCGCTAGACTGATCCCTAGTTAATTTATTTGCCCTGCCGGCAGGGAGGGGGCTGATGCAGAGATCTGGGATCTACAGGGTTCAGTTGTGTGTCAGAAGCATCTGTACCTCCGCAAGTGACTCTTAGCGTGAGTCAGCTCTGTCTGTTTTATGTCCTCTCCCTTTTTTCAAACCCGAACCCAGCCCTCGTATAATACAATAAATGAGCGCTGCGCGCTGTAACGAAAGCCATCTATTGGGAACATGAATCACTGGTCTCGATATTAAAGAGTTAACGTGGAATAATAAAATGCACGGTTATGATAAACACCCGGAGTCGCCTCCCACAATAATCTGGGTATCACTTATTAATCATCGTGATTTCAGATATGGATGTGCAAGCACTTTACTTTCTCATTTCTTTCTGCGGAAACCTCAGGAACCAAAAAATCTATTCATATCCCTTATATCAATGCATCACAGTCATGATCTCATCAAAGAAACATGAGGCGATAGCATTAACTCGGCACACTAAATCCAGCCCTGCTTCTCCCCACTACGCTAAAATTTCATATTTCATCTAATGGGTTGTCCTGTCTTTGAACCTTTTTACTGGGCCGTAATGGATTGTTCTCTTTCAGACACCTCGAGGTCGAGATATGGAAAGTGGCCAAATAGGTGGAGGCTTTCAAGGCTTTGGGTCCGCGTCATCTGAATAAGATATTGTGTTTTGAAGGATAGGGTTGGGTACAGATAGATAAATCCATTTCAGCCCCATTTCCCAGAAAATGACTTTTGTGTAACTGTTTTGCCAAATACATTTTGTAGTAATCTATAAGAGTTTTTCTTTTTTTTTTTATTCAGGAGACAGTATTGGCGTTTTGGATCCAGTCCCAAGTTCTTAATGTAAAACGTGACTGTCTCACATCGAATCTCTGCAGCAAAGAGGATTCATTTTAGTATTTAGCAAACATGCAACCTCTCTGTTTTATCTCTCATAGCAGCCCTGATTACCCAGGTTACCCAGGGGCAGCAGAACAAACACACACACACAATACTGTCATATTATCATTGTAGACATTCATTTTTGTGCAATGCACTTGCAAACAATCGCCTAATTAGACAAGCAGCAGGCAAGAGCAGGAGCAACATTATCATTCATTTATTTATCTTCCCGCTCTTTGGTGCTGGGCAGTTAGAAACTAAAGACGCCGTTATGCTCTGTAAAAGCTGAAGGGAAGCTCATTGCAACCCACTCCCGTTAAAATTAAGTATTTTTACTACACACATATCGCTTAATGCAGCTTTAAATAAGATATTTTGCAAATTTCCAGGTTTGATATTAACATTTTTGTGGCCAAAATGATAGGAATTTGCATGCATTTGTGGTCCAGAAGCCCTGTAGCGTCAGTGCAGTCTGCCTTCTGTCACAGACACATAAGGCATTGTGAATATTAGATTATTCCATTCCTGCAAAGTCTGTATTGCCAGATGCTGCAGAATGCCACTAAATCTCACCTTTCAAAATCTTTGAAGGCTAATTAGGTTCGTCTGGGGATTTCTAAAAGAAAGATGGCTGCAGGAACGACCTCGAGCAAAACTAATGGGAGAGGGAAATGTTTCTCGATTCTCCTCTAGTAGTGAAGCTTACACGAATAGCAAACGTCTCAAAGCTTGTAGAATCAGATAATTGGGATATTCAATGCAGTTTGAACTAGTAATCAGAAGTGAGGAAATGTTAATTGGATTAACTTAATTTTATTGCAGAATTTCCGTGCTGTGATGCAAGTGATGATGTGACGCAACACCGAGCAAGGATCCTCTTCAATCCCAGAAACCCGTTCAGCGGATGTTTAAATTTCCTGCCTGTGTGGTGTCGCGTTTTCCTCGTTTTCCGGGATAGAGCAGCAGCGGGAGCCGTCAGTCAGACCTCACCTGAGCGAGGTCGTCCAGCTGTTAGCGGGAAACGCTGTTTTCACGTTAAACCAGACGCTTCCTCCTCGCCTTTTAGCAGCCAGGCCTGGTTCAATAAATACGGCTTCGGTTCACTACGGTTTGACAGGTGAAATTTTTGGGAAAACCGTATCCCTGTCGACACTGGACGTTTATTATTATTGTAATTATTATTCTAGAGTCTGGCAGATGAACTCATACAGAGGTGAAATCTCTCGTCGCATACGTGTGGTTTTTGCACAGGAAAACACTTAGACAAAACTTCCTCAAAATATAACCTTAAACAACTTGAGTCTCACAGAAGATAAAAGAAGTAATCACCTAAATGTAAAAATTAATAATAAAAATGATAATAATTAGAGCAAAAACAATTACACAGCTGATGACATGTGCACCTACCAGGAAGATGCTAATAAAAATGTTGCTGATTTCCCGAGTTGCACATGGGTCAACGGGGGTGCTGCATTCAATGAACGCGGGACAAATGAGCTTCATCAAAAATAAATACCAAAAGAAGCCAGTCTGAGAGGCATGGCAAGTGAAATTACTCACAAAATATTAAGTCCACTACACTGGTGAATGTGAAACTGTGCTGAACTGAGGTTAAACCTTAAGGTCTTCTTTTGTTTCGTGCTCCCTTCAGGCGAACTGCTACTACCACGGGGAGGTGGAGGGTCACGCCAACTCGGACGTCAGCCTCAGCACCTGCGGCGGGATTAAGTAAGTGTTTCATTTTTAGTCGTGACAAAGCCTGTGGTGGAAGGTTTCAGTGAAACGCCGCATAAAGCAGCCAGGTAGACCACAGCCAGGGTGGTTCCTCGCAAGGTTCCTTGGGAGATATCACGTTTCACATGTGTCAGATGTAAATATTTCATGTCTGTTTCATGTCCCCAACAATGAAAATGACAAGATATTCCTTTTAAAGTACAAGTTTGAAAGGACTATCTTAACCACTATGCCTATTAATTAAATATCCACTGTGTGTGGCCATGCAAGGCCTGTCTGTTTCCGTGTTAATTTATATTTGTTGGTCCAGGCCTTCATCGACCACGTGATCCTGAGACTTCATGGTTGTTGCTTTTAGGTCTCAAATGAGTCCGATTTCACAGCAATCCAGTTCAACTCAAGTTGTCATTTTCTCATCGTGTAAAAAAAAAAAGAAGAAGAGGTCTCACCGGGCAGGAAACAGGAGCAGTCTGACAATCCCACGAGTTTTAGCCATGCTATTTGTCAGAGAGAATGAAGGTGAACAGGAAAAACGAATCTAAACCAGGCTTCTGTTATAAACATCCAGCACAATTTACAGACCAGCTTCCTGGTTCAGGTTTTATTTCCAGAGTATCTAACCTAAATGAGACATATTTTAAATAATGTAAAAGTAAACTCTGCTGTGATTAATCTGTTATTTAACATGGCTTTTCCTCATAAATGGGGCTGGCAGAAGACTGGAAACTCATCTACATTTTCCCTTCTCCTGCCCTCACTGATAAATTCTGGATTCAGAATCTGGATTCACCACTGCAGTACTTCCTGATTGTTATATAGCCTCGTTAGCTTAGCTGTTAGCCGCAGGCTAACGGTGCATCCATAATGGAGGAGAAGGACAGTGATCAGCTTTGTGATTGGTGATGGCGACATACCATACCCACAGTATGTTTGAATCTCAGATTTTGTGTGTGCACAGAAACTGACCCTTTCAGTCAAGGAAAGACACATTTTGCACAGTGCAGTCAAGCTAAGGCATATTATGGGGTATACATAAGAAAAGGTGGAATGGAAAGGGAACTTTAAGATAATCCCTGTCTAAACTTTAGACTCTCAATTTATAAATTATTTCAATGGCACAATGTACATAAGAGCGGGAACGACATCGCGAGGCCTATTCAATTTCTTGCACTACGGTTTCATTGTGTGGCGCAGCGCCGCACAACGTAGGACACACTGAATTGACAAAACTATAGAAATGATCCTGGTGGTAATAAGCTGTAATTTAGGTTTAAGTTTGACCTGAGTCCAAGTCATGAGTCTCGAGCCTGAGACAGTCAGCTTAACTCGGTAAATAATAAATTTCCCTTTGCCAATAAACTGAGATGACAACTTGTATATACTGCTGAAATACGGAAAAGCTGAAAATGCTATGGGGTTTTAGACAAGTGAAGAGTTTCAGTGTTGGAAATGTTCTGTTTGCAGATGTCAAACAGGAGTAATGATTGCAGTAATATCACTGGACACCGTCAGGAATGTTTGCTCTAACCAGCCAAGCGTCTACACCCTGCTCGCAGTGATTCGCCTGATTGCGAAGCCCTCGCTGCCGCCCTTGCTCTTCACACTTATGCATTTATTTCAGCTTTTGTGCGACCTGTCGGCCTATAGCAAATACAGTACACAAAACTTTTCTGACAGAGAGCTACACACCGCTTGGCCTGCTCACCGAGACAAATTGTTCTGGGTTTGGGTTGGCAGTGCTCAGGCTTTTTTGAGTGGGGGGTTTAGTGTGAGTGCATGTGGTTGTGAATATTGTGCAACGATTGTGAGAATCTCGCAGTCCATCCAGATTCTGTGCATGAGGATGTCACATTAAATCACAGAGGCCGTGCTAAAACATGAGAAAACCTAAGGAAGCACTAAGATATACTACTACCACTAAGCTCTGCTAATTCAAGTGGGAGCCGCCATTACTCCGCCACATGATATTAACTGATGAGAGCACTCATCGCTAATGATGTATAATCATTTCTGGTAATAATAGGATGTGGCACATAATTCAGCACCACTTTCATTTCAGCCAAATCCAAAATGAAGATCTTTATTTGCATCATATCCAATTATTTTTCCGAGCAGTTCCTGAATTTTAATTCTGGCGTACGACAATAACAAAAAAAAGAAAAATTGACGCGGCACCTTGTTTAACCTTGAGCGATTTTTTTGTTTTTCCACGAACCTCCTTTTTTCCGCCTCCGTAGGGGTCTGGTGTCTCTGGAAGGCAGATCCTACGTCCTGGAACCGTCCGCTGATCACGCCGCCGGGACCCACAGGATCTACACAACCGAACACCTCAGTCTGGCTGCTGGCACCTGTGGCCACGGTTTCAACATATCCCACCCCACGGAAGCAGCAGACAGCAGCCCCTTCAGAGCTTTCAGCACACGGGTAAGGATTACTTATTTTTGTTTAATCAATCACCGGTTTTCCACTCAGAGGAAATGTTCTTCTGGCACCCTCAGTTTGAGCAAACACAAGGGGTGTTTTACATTTTCTTTAACGCTTGAAAATCCTGACCACATTTAACCTCGGTAGATCTTCAACAGATCAAACTGATTAAACCTGGGTTGACTCTTGGAGGGAGAGGGAAATCTATAAAGTCTTTCAGGATTATAATACCGTAAATTCTGGACTATAAGCCGCTACTTTTTTCATAGGTTTTGAACCATGCGGCTCATGCAAAGGTGCGGCTATTCTGCAGATTTTGCAGATGAACTCCGACACTGAAGAAGACGGTTAAGGTGACGTGATTTCACACACAGGAGAAATTAAGATACATACTGTAGATACCGGTTATTTTCTCTTTGTTCTGTCTCATTTTAATCAGTAAAGTTGCTGCCGTGTTAAAATACAGGTTAGGAAAGGATCTATTTAGGTGCATACATGTACATTTACAATTCAAAATCGTTCTGTTCCTGTAGTAAATATCTAATCTAAAAACATACATATCTGTGGCTTGCAAAACTTTTTTTAAATGGAGTGGATGCGGCTTGTATGCAGGTGCGCTTTATAGTCCAGAATTTACGGTAAATAAACTCATTTTAAAAGCATTGATCATATAGCTGTAGATGTCTCATGCTACATGATCTGGCAAACACTTTCTTTCTGATGAATCCTGCAGACTTTTCCTTTAGCGCCACTATGAGATTGGACATTTTTGTGTTTTGGGGTAAAGGGTCAAGCAACAGGTTGGATTGCGGTACAAATCTGATAAAGACGTCCTTGTCCTTTGGCCCTTTCGTCGGGAACCACTCGTCCAGACAACTTCACACTTGACACTTTGCTTCCTGTCGATGGGATGAATCCTGACGTCTGCCATCGACTCCCGGCCTGTGATGTGATTGTGTAACCGCATTTGGGGCAACGGGGTCTTGCAGTAGCTGGTCACCTCACAGCGAGTTCAAATCGATAGGGAGGACGGCAGGAGCTTTCCTCGTGTGGAGATGTCATATTTCCTCTGTGTGATAGACTGGCGACAGCAGATGGATTGAATGTATTCTTCTGTATTTATGATCGCTCCGTTATGCAAAGCTTGTCTAAAGCCAACCAGCTGTCATCAGCTTTATGAATTAACCATTTTTAGCATCTAATTACAACGTCTGACTGAACTTTTTCTAGTCTCTCCTATTTGCCCAGACTACTGCGCCTCAAGGACTCGGATTTATTGCATTTTTTCTTTTCTCTGTGTTTGCCACTCAAACATTTGCGCAAGCATATTAATCACACTTTGCTCTGAAGAGGGTTTGCAGACTCTTGTATTCAAATTTCTCGTACCACTTTATTGTAAATCTGGTTAAAAAATGTGCCTTGGATTTCTAAAGCACGGGAGATAAAACACTGTTCACCTCAGCCCTCTTCATAAAAGATCATTTGCAATGTAGATATAGGTAAGTGGTCAGCTATATATATGTATATATATTTATGTGTATTTGAGTGGCTACTACTTGTTGAATTATTCACTCGTTGCTTCCATCTGATCTAACAGTGTCCATTAGTGGTCTGGAGTGTACGGAGCAGTGGGTGGGTGTTGGTGAACGCCCGTTAAGTGGCGACATTTGCTTCAGAAGCGAGTTCACGCTCGGCGGCTCGTACGGTACATCACGCCTTTTAGCACGGCCCGTCCATCCAGATTTAAACCCGATGGCTTTTCAGAAAGCAGACCCCCGTCCCTGATAAATCACAAGGGGCATGGTCTCAAGGGGATTCACAGACGTTATAACGAACGAGTGTGTTTCGAAGGACGGAGGCCGAGCCAAGAATGGCGTTCAGGCCTCTCACGTCATTGGCTGCCATTTATACGTGGGTCAAATAATAACAGGGGTTTTTATGACGTTTTTATTGAACTGTTTGATTCCTATTGATTTTTTTTTTTGCTGTTATGGTGCTGGCCCAAGAGAGGAAAAAAAAAAAAGTCATCGTTGTTAAGAGTTCTGCAATGATTCAGCACAAGTTGACAAATCCTACCATCAGCATCACACAGTCACAGAGAGGGAATAAAATAACAAAGGAAGGCTCATGTTTATGATTTATGCCAGCTTTTTTTTCCCCCAAAAATGTTTTCTGTGTATTTTAATATGTTTTATCTGTTCGTAATGTGATTTGAATTTGTTTAAGATACTAAGTCCCCCTACCCCCCCCCCTCCACTAAGTGAAGACAGATGCGCTGCATCAGGGAGGTGGTCGGTTCCTCAGCTGATTAAAGAGTGATAACACGTGGAAGGATGAGTTCCAAAGATGTGGATTGTAACAGTGGGAGGTCTCGTCACACCTACAGGCTCACTGTAAAACCCCTTGACTTATTGCAATTATCTATAAAGTTACTGTACCTCACGTCTATTTACAGTGTAAAATCCCAAAAAACACAACAATTAAATAGTGTGATTTCAGTTGTTCAGTTACATACAGTGAAATAGCTGCAAATTTTGCAGCAAACTCACCTGCCATGACCGAAACTGAATTTTAAGGCGGATCATTTCTGAACTGGACTATAGCAAATATGGATTTAAAGAACTCAAAACTGCCACTTTTTTTGAGAATGTAGGTTTATTCTTGAGCTTTTGAAGTCGTTCTACATATACAGCGTGTATGAAGGGAGCGTCATCAGTTTTTATCAGCTCCTACACCTTTGCTCTTTTTTTTTTGCAGAGTGGAGACTGTGAAATGTGGCTCAAAGCTGCGAGGCTGCAAAGTGGATCTTTTTTTTTTCCTACATTCTCCTCACCATATAAACTGTAGAAAAGCACCAGCTTCCACTGCCACTTTCATTTCCACAATATTGAACCAAGAGCAGTTTTTTTGTTTGTTTTTGAAGAAACCAATATGTTCCCAGACAGGAAGAGAAACCATATTGCGTGTTGTAAATTGACACGTATAGCTGGAGCTTATTAGATTGTCCTCATCAGCAGGGACGCTCTTCATTAAGCCGAGCGGAGTGTTTGGCTGCAGTCGCAGCGCCGCGGCCCAGCCCGGCTTATCTATGGAGGGGGCAGATAAGAGTCCAGAGGATCCAGGCTGCCAGGCCAGCGAGGATAAAGAGGCTCAGGTTGAAAGGCGGCCATGGCGTGAAGGCAGAGCACTTAGCCAGCAGGACAGTATAGCATCTGTGTGTGTGTGAGATAGAGGGAGTGAGTGTGTATGTGACAGTATGTCAAACAGGACCGAGCTTGATGTGCACACACACACACACACACACACACAGACACACACACACACACACACACACACAGACACACACACACACACACACAGATAACATGAGAGCAGCTTGTCCGGAGCTGCTGAATGTTAAGGTGCCACCTTTATTATCCAGAATCATCAATACACATACACAACAAACTCCACACAGAAAGGCCCCAGACCCAGGCCCCCAAGGCGGGTCTTGAACCTGCGACCTTCTTGCTGTGAGGCAACAGTGCTACCCACCGCACCACCGTGTCGCCCTACTTATATTCATATATAAGTTAAATATAAAAGTATATAATTGATTTATATTTTTATATAAGTCGCATATAAAAGTATCTAATTGATTTACATATATATATAAGTTAAATATAAAAGTATATTTACTTATATTTATACCATGTCGCTGTAGTTGATTCATTCAACATTTTTTAACCACTTGTTGCCGCTATAAACACATTTTACCTGAAAAGGTTCCATATTGTTGACCTTTCCTAAGTTTTATATGACATTTTTTAATACACTAGTTTTGCTCATCTTATTTTCTATTCGTGATGGTTTCATGCTTATTTGTTATGTTGATCTTCTTTTTCTCAGTCTATATTTCAGATCATCCCTTTCCCCATTGAGCCGCTCCCCACGCCTTATCTATACCAACTACCTCCCTCTCATTGGTCGTTGCCGCCCCCTCGCCACGCCACCCCCTGCTGTCCGAGTGCGTTAAAGTCTCTGTAACCGCGTCCCATTAATCAACACTTACCACTTCCCGCGCTCATTGTTCTTTAGGCCGGGGAGTGGGTAACTACTCCATCCCCTGTGCTGCAGACAGCGCAGCGCGCATTGTCCAAAAGCGCTGATTTATTCGTTAATAAACGGCGTTATCGGCGGTCCTCTGGCGTGACCTCCGCGCCTCTTATTGGGTCGGACGTGAAGTGCGTGCGGGGTGATTGCTTTGTGCCGATTGCCCATCTCCGACACCTTTTTGTGTGTGTGTGTGTGTGTGTGTGTGTGTGTGGGGTGGAGTTCAGCCGTATTGAGTGAGATTTAGGCCGCTCCTTTCTCTGTGGTTAAGTGCGTCCTCCTAATCTTCTCTTCTCCCTCTCGTCTCTTTTCTTCCCCCCCAGGTTTATCAGGTCGTCCTCTGCTCCCAATTTACTGCTCTCTCTCTTGCCCTATTGACGCTTGTTTCTTTACACACCCCCATGCCCCCCTCCCCTTCCCGTTGCAGCACAAACGCCACGTCCAGACGACGACCAAGTACGTGGAGCTGATCATCGTGGCTGACAATAGAGAGGTAAGCAGAGGTCACGCTCAGAGGTCACATGCCTTTTGAGACGCAGATAAGAGGACACAGTCAAGTCTGGAGTGTCCCCCCCCCCGTTTGACCACTTGACTAACAAATGAGACTCTCCCTTCACTCTGAATCTGCGACTGTGATCTTCAAGAAGAAAGCCTGATGGGCCGTGTAGGCTTCAGAGGGGGAATAAACGTCGCCGATGAGACAAGGTCGTTGGGGTTATCTGCTCACCCTGAGGAGCTCTTTGATGATGGCGGCGGCGGCGGAATTAACATGAAAGCCGCCGTGGCGTGACCCCGGGACACTAATGAACATCTACAGCCGACATAATGTCAACAGTCCCGAATAACGCGCCTTTTCGGCTAGTGATAAACATTCAAGAGCACAGATCATCTCTCTCTCTCTCTCTCTCTCCTCTTTCCCTTTTTTTTTTATTCACGCTCTGGTGTCGTTTCAGTTCCAGAAGCAAGGCAAGGACATGGAGAAGGTCAAGCAGCGGCTGGCTGAGATCGCCAATTACGTGGACAAGGTAACAATCGAATCAAAAAGCGTGCCGCGCCTGGTTTAATAATACAGACGAGGGGGGTGGGTGAAGATGATTTATTCAAATTTCCTAGCTAATGTACTTTCTCTCCGCCATCAGTTCTACAGGGCGCTGAACATCCGCGTGGCTCTGGTGGGTCTGGAGGTGTGGAGCGACGCCGACAAGTGCCCCATCACCCAGGACCCGTTCACCACGCTGCACGAGTTCCTGGACTGGAGGAAGGTCAAGCTGCTGCCCCAGAGGCCCCACGACAACGCGCAGCTCATCAGGTGCACGCCGTCGAACAAGAGGAGAATCAGAACAAATGGTGTGGTGCTCGCTGGAGCCCTGCAGTGTGTGGTTTCGCCCCAAAACGAATAAAACTTCCCAACCACGTAAAACGCTTGCGAAAAAAAACACGTTTTTTTGGACATTGAGAAAATGATCATCTATGAAATACTAATACCAGTGTCCACCATCCACTCGTATGGCTCTAATGTTTCTCTACAAGGTGAGACACAGCATGTACAACATGCTTTCTGTCAGTACATTCAGCGTTTTTTTTACTGCACTTTCCCCATGTTGTGTGTGTGTGTGTAGATTTCTCCCTAAATTCTCCAGCAGCCGTTTGTCAGACGAGGCACGCCGCCGTCGTACGGAGCCTCGTTCGTAAAGCTCATTTTCTCCTGCATAAATCTGTCAGATTCAAATATGGTAATAGCCTTCGCGTGAGCAGCCGCTGGTGGAGGTACAAAGGAAGGAAGGGGGGGGGGGGGAGCTAAGCCCTAAATCTCATCGGCTGCCGTCAATTTCTTGCAAAACCTGTTCAAATGAGTCTGCCCCCCCCCAAACACACACACACACTTAGACAGAAATCTCCACTTCAGTAGCACTCGCATACACCAAACATTCCAGTTTTAATTGTAAACTGGACCTGATTTAAACAACATTCTGTTACTAAAACCTTTGGTGAAACAGTTTTTTTTTTGCATAATTAACAGTATTTTTGAGACTTTTGGAGCAATAAAAAAAACATCTTACATACCTAAAAAAAACTTGCGAAACTAAAATGTGTCAACAAAATGAAGCAAGAATTTTACACCTGACTTTATCAAATATTCACATTTCTGCCTCGTGAATTTATGCAAACTCGTGCATATTTTCTCGGCAATGCCACATTTGCATATTTAAACATCGTAGAAAACGTAGAAGTTCCATGGTGAGCATCCAGTAATGACTCTTTATATTTTGCTGTGAACACGTCACTAACTGAACGGTGTCCCCCCCCCCGTCAGTGGGGTGTATTTCCAGGGCACCACCATCGGTATGGCACCCATCATGAGCATGTGCACGGCCGAGCAGTCGGGAGGAATCGTCATGGTACGTCATGCAACACACACACACACACACACACGCACACACTCTGTAATCCATCCTGAAGGACAGAGAACTTCTTCCTGACCTCCACTCGTTCCCTCGGTCTCCACCTCCTCCCGTCTGACATATTACTCTCATATTTCTCCTCTAAATCTCTTGTGTATGGGTCGAGCTCAAGAACTTCAGGGCAGACACATCATTGCTTGCGTGCTTCCCCCAGCGAGGCCAAGTGGGGGCCCTATGCCTCGCTGATAAATCAGCGCGTGTATCGATTACGGCGAGTGGAAAACCGGCGCTTCTTTAATGAGGTGCAACAAATGGGCGAATTTTTTAAAGGGGGTGCACGTCGGGCGCCTGGATGGAAACGCTGCAACCCTACACTTTTGCATCAGCGCAAATCACGCCGCTGTTAAATGCCCGGCCAGCGTCTCGGGGGGGGGGGGGGTTTACAGCCAGTCCCCAGATGGCTCTTCGCTCTCGTCCTCCCAGATGGTAAAAACCGTGGTCATTATGACGGAGCTCCACGCACATACACACACACACATGCATTCATCAGGCCATCGGACGTGAAGAATCCCCCCCCCCCCGACCCTGTTGTCTGGGCTGCCTCCCGTTGTTTACAGAGTACCTTTGAACTCATTAGCCGACGTCCCCCACGGGTCTCATTGTTGTTTTTCTAGGCAGTTAAATCTTAAACATCCATTCTGGAACCATCTGGAAGCCCCATTTACCAGCGCTGAATGTTGCATTGATTTTATTGGCGTGCAGAAACAGAGCAGACAGTGCATGCGGTTCACTTCTTCAGCTCCTCTGCGTTTTTCTCTTCCTCTCTCCAGGAAGCAAAATCATTCTTCAATCTTCATTTATTTATTTATTTTTCTATTCGATAAATCCCGCGTTTCATGCGTCGACAGCCGATGACCTCCTGAAAAATGCACGCCGACGGAAGGGTCCGGAGGCGAGATGGAGCCGATCGCAGCAGCTGCATTATTCATCCAGGCCGTCCACACCTTGCAGGAAAACCTCAAACCCTGTATCACTGCAGCTTAATCTCCACCGTGCATCCTCTAATAACGTCGTCTGCCGCGTGATCTCCGAGCTGTGCTTTCCTCATTTTTGTTCGTATTTGTTAGAACAGAGCAGCACATCTGGCCTCGGTTTAGAGCGAGCCGAAGGTGACGCGCCGCGCTCTGCTCTTTCATTACTCATTCCGGTTTTCATTTCTCCGGCGGCGGAAGCGCTCCGATAAGCCCGGGTCAGAGCGGCGTTTGTTTGCTCAGTCTCCGCAAACACGCTCCGCTCGCTTTTTGTTTTGAGTAATGCTTCTCCGGCCGGGTCCTGCGGGGAATAACAAATTTTGGCTAGCATTAAAATTTGTATAATTTGTTATTTTTTCCTCCGAGTCTGTAATCAGAAAGCTGTCTGTTTTAAATTAGCAGTTGTAGCGCTCGCTTTCAGCGTCGTGTTTAGTCTAGAGATCTACAGAATAAACTGATTGACCGATAAGAGTTTGCATTAAATATGAGTGAAATGAAGCGGAAAAGTTTGATTCCTGTGTGATTTTTGTCGTCCCTCCAGGACCATTCCGACAACCCCCTGGGCGCCGCGGTCACTCTGGCCCACGAGCTGGGACACAACTTCGGGATGAACCACGACACGCCGGAGCGGGGGTGCGGCTGCCGGGTGACGGCGGACCGCGGCGGCTGCATCATGACGCCCTCCACCGGGTGAGTGGCGGCGTCTTCGCTCCCAAAAATATAAAATTGGCCTATAAATCGCCTAGAATAAAAAATCAGGCTTAGAAAAAACAGCCAAAATGCATTATTACTCCACATGCTCGCCATTTGTAATCTAATGTATGTTGAGCTATAAGCGAATGATGGTGTTAAACCGCGGGTTAGGGGTTCACGGCAGACCCAGCAGCCGCGTGACTCACGCCGAACGAGAAAAGCCAAAACAGTAGAGTTTGACTTCTTATTCCCATTCCGATGTAGCTAAAAAAGGGGAAAGCATTATGCATGTGGGGCCAAAGAACCGCCTGAATAACATCTCACGTCATTGCGTCTAATAATAACCCAAGACAGGGATGAATTTAATCACGATGGAGAGTATTGGATGAGTTTGTGTCGCAGGCGCGGTGGGACAGGGACGTCCTGATCCGATCAGGAGCCAAGGCCTCGTGGTCTGTGGGAGCCCCGGAGTGGCTGTTATGCTGGAAACATCCCGTGTTTGGTTTGGATGACGCCCACGAACAACAAGGCAATGCGATTCTGCATTATAAACTCATAAATCAACACAGTGGTAGATTTATATTTAGCCCTGATGGAGGGTATTCCTCGGTCCAAAGAAATGACAACGCCGCCAACAAGGCCGAGAAATGTCCGCTCGGCTTTTTCTGAAAACGCAGCGGTTTCGTCTCGTCCTTTTCCCTTCCACTTCTTTTCTCCACATGCTATTCTTTGACGCGCATGCAACTTTAATGGCGGGAAATCTCTCTGCAGCTGCAGATAAATAGTTAACGACCCCTGAAAACTGTCTATTATACAGTTTTCATGTAGAAGGAACTCACCTTTCCCTTAAAAACAGCAGGCTGCGTACACGGCCGCGACAAACCTCTGTAAGTATGGAAAAAATGTTTCTAGCAAACATAGACCGTGAATGTTTTCTTTTTACTCAGCTCTCTGTTTTTATTTCCATTCAGACTGACTATATAATCCCCTCTACACCTCTTTATTGCTCCATGTTGCTGCTCTGTTGTTTAATCCAGGATTATGACAGCGATGTATTTAAATGAGGAAGTTAAAGAACTGTTTTACTGCAGTCTGCTCCGTTTCTCCCAGGTCATCAGCATCATATTTTCAGCACTACGTCTCCCGTGGGTCTTTGTCAGTTCCTGTGCTATAAAATCAAAAACGAATCATCATCACCCAGCGGATAATTACTTGTTCCTAGCATTGACGGCCATGTTTTTCCGAGGCAGTCAACAAAGCCCACTTTGATTACACAGAATGCCTCTTCTTCAGGAGTTCAATGAGCTCGGACAAAAGCGCCGCTGATTACATTAAATAATTGAAAGTATTACCAAAAACCCTCTCGACTCCCAGTCGATGAGGAGTCCCGTCGTATTTCTTTGTTGTTTGGGAGTCATGTTTTGTTCATTTTACCGTGGCACCGGGAAGCAGGAGTGAGGAGATAATGAGATCCGGTTTGTCATTATCATGCGGGGGGGTGGGGTGGGTGTGGGTGGGGGGGGGGTTTTCCCAGCGCCAGCTTCACATCTGCAACAGAACGCCGCTTGTTTTTCCTGCTCACGCAGGTCACGGCCGATTGTCGCATCCCCCCCCCCCCTAATAACGCTAAACGAGAACAGCCTGGTGTCTCTGCCCCTCTGAGATCGTATCTCCCTGGAACACACACACACACACACACACACACACACACACACACACACACACACACACTGAAACACACAGAGCGAGCGGCTCGACGGGTGCCATCGT
The DNA here is from genome assembly GCA_036785175.1 of Eupleurogrammus muticus. NCBI lineage: Eukaryota > Metazoa > Chordata > Actinopteri > Scombriformes > Trichiuridae > Eupleurogrammus > Eupleurogrammus muticus. The sequence goes on from JAYKQN010000015.1 coordinate 18,292,809, forward strand.
AAAAACTCCAAAATGTTTTTTCCAGACAAACCTGAAAGAGGTGTCCAGATTACTGTTCATGGTGAATACGTCACATATAATATAAGTGAATACAGTCACTGGCCCTTTAAATCAGTAAAAACAGTATCAGTGTGTCCTGCAGGATTAAAGACACGCCCACTTCCAAAGACACGCCCCTTCTAAAGACACGCCCCTTCTAAGGACACGCCCCCTTCTAAGGACACGCCCATTGCAAGATGAGCTACAGGAAGCTGTTTCAGGATATCATCACAGCCAAAATGTTCACCAGATTTCCAAATGCAAAAAATGTGAAATACCCTGGGTGAGTAGAACATAACGTTGTGATGTAGAATTGAGTGCCAAATTGACAAGAAATGGTCTTATCGTTTAACGGATAAATATTCAAGTCGATTTTTTTCCTCCAAACACGTGTCAGGTACATAGTGCATATTGCCACCTACTGCAAAAGGGTGTGTCTTAGTATCAAAGTTACGCCCACTAAGATAAGATAAGATAAGATAAGATAAGGTAGGACTTTATTGATCCCACAACGGGGAAATCTGTCTGTTACAGCTAAAGAAGATAAAAGCTATAAAAAATAAAAATACACACAACACTATGCACAAAATTCGTAGAATTTGTTGATGATCAGCATACACAGTATGCATTATGGACATAGAATGGAGAAAAAATACTAATAAATAGCAATAAAAAAGAAAAAAGTATGCAAGAACAAAGCATATATACATACATACATGCACGTACATACCTACATACATACACATACACACATATTTACATATTTGCAAATATATACGCACATACGTTATGTTATAAAGTTATGCCTACTTACGACACGCCTATTTCTAAAGTTACGTCTACTTATGACATGTGTGTCATAAGTAACTTTTCTCTGTAAATCAGTCAACACAAGCTGAGGTGGTAACATGAAGACTGTAGGATGAGTTATTTACCACTGCTCCTTTATTCATGGGTCAAAGTGATCAGGGAATCGCAGACAGCGAGTAAAAGTCCAACAGTGGTGGAAATGTGACCCGTGGCCCTCAGAAGGACAGGAACTGACTAATATGCCTTTTTTTTTTTTAATGAGGTCCATTGGGAAATCAATGAGAAAATACTCAGCGCTACAGGCCAGACTGCCGGGCACCGAAGGCCACGACAGCACAACAGATCATATCACCTGACGTGACCAGATGTCATCACCCTACGTGCACGAGAGGCTGTAAAACTGTTGTTAAGTGTCTGGTGAAGCGACCGTGGTTCTGAGTTACTCCGTCACAGTCGCGTCTGGATCGGGCCGGAAGATCAGGGACGTCCCCAAAGTCATGAAGCAGTGAGAAAGTGAAACAGGGTCACAAACAGGGTTCTTTTCTTTTCCCTAAAAAAAAAAACAGTTCTCAAGGATTGTGGAAATAGCTTTGGCAGATACCCGTGATTTTTAAAAAAGGAGCCAAATCTGATTCATAACCTGATCAGTGTTTTATGGCTGAAACGCTGCGTGCTGGACGGGTTTCCTGCTTCTCCTCTGTGATCTGAACCACAGGGACTCACTAGGAGCAGCCAGATCTGGGTAAAAAAAAAACCTCTATGTGTTTTAATATGAGAGTTTGCCTTTAGAGTGACATGCAGTTGGCTCCTAATGAATTTAATTAACCAGAGCAGCTCGATGTGAGTTTTGTGATGCTGCGTCTGTAAAGGCTTCAGATATACATGCACGACTCTCTTAATGTGCTTAATTTAGTTAGTTTAGCCCATTTACTGTCATTGCATTGAGTGACATCAATGCAGGAAGTGGAAATAAACTGGAATAGCAGAGGGAAAGAAATGTGTTTAATTTCGTTTGCGATCTGTCAGGAATTCTGTTTAATCCATCCTTATTGGCTTTGCAGAGCGCTCCTTTTTCTGCTTTTTCTCAACAAAAAAAAAACGCCGGATCCCTGACAGCGTTCGCAGAGCTTTCCACGCTCTTGTCATCACAGCGCGGGGCAGATCACAGGGACCCGTAATAGACGTGGAAACGATTCCTTATCAGCAGGCCTCCCGCGGCTCCAGAGCATCGCCGCAGTGATTGCTGTCCGCTCCGCTAACAGCCGCCGGCCGCAGCACCTGAAGCTGCCGAGCCGAGCGTGGGGCTGAGATTCAAGAATAAGAATAAGAATTGATCCTGTGATGCAGGCGGTGTCAAACTCCAAAACCTGGTATAAATCAATGTAAAAATAGCACCTGCAAATTACACATATGCACATGATTAACAATAATTTACAAAATTTGGTGCTCACCAGGCAATAAAACAAAAAAACTTTGATTCAAATGGACCATTTGGTGCGTTGGTGTCTCGGCAATCTCAGATTCTCCTGTCGCATACTTAGTTAACTCCTGCCTTATGAACAATTTACAAAACTGAAAATAACCGGTGTGGCCCCTTCGGTCGGCCCCTGCCGTGAAGGAACCGGTGGACCGGGCTGAAAACCAGGAACAAAGAGACCGGAGCTGACCCGCAACCCGGCTGAGGACGGCCTGGAAAGTCAGAGCCGCCGCGTGGGTCTGGTGCGGCGTCCCAGACTCCCATGGGACCCGGTGGCTGTCTGGAGCGTCCCCGGTCCCAGATGTGACCGACCAGAGGGGTGGGGGTGGGGGGGGCCTCGGCTGCTAAACGCCGTTCATCTGTGCCTCTGTGCTCTTTCACGGCCGTCATTCCTCCTCCCGCCCCCGGACCGTTTGCAATTATCCAATTATTTGCGTCCTGCCTCTCGTACAGAAACAGCTGGAATCCTGAGACACTCGTGTAGCTCAGGGAAACAAAACAGGGACGTGAGTGTTTGTCGTGCACTGCGTCGGCTGGAGAACTGAGAAGCGGGGCTGAGTTCATGGAAATTGCAGGACAAATAAAAGGAGAGGAGACAGGGGGGGAGGCTGCGACTTGGCAATTTTGGCTCAGGCTTCGGGGGGGGGGGCAAACAGGAAATCAACAACAGCAGTTGCAGGGGAAGTAGCCCGCCCGTCGCTCCGCAATCCTGACAGCGGCTCGTCATAGCAGGGTCCCCCGAGGTGCTCGGGGAGGGGGGGGGTGCTATTACGGCTATTATTACGCCTCTCTTTGTGGCTTTTTCCTTTCGCCGTTTTCATGACAAATCCGCCGCGATCTCCCGCTTTGATCCACACGGAGCCCCGAGATTCACCTAAGACGACCTCTGGTTAGCGTCGACGTTGGAGAACATGAGGCTGTTTGGGCGTGGGGGGGGGGGCATGGAGGGGGGGGTCAGCAGCAGGAGCTGAAGGAAACCGCCTCCACACATGACGGGAATCAAAGGCAAGTGGAGAACGAGGTCACGTCAAAACATTCAGGCAGAGTCATGACACATTTAAAGTCGAAACCCAATATGAGGAAAACACGGTTTGAAAGGGACGTCGACCTCGAGCTGCATAGGAACATTTTTTTTATTATTTTATATTTTATATCCGCACGGCCGACGGATCCCAAGAGGTCAAGGCTCAGCGTTCTAGCTGGAAAATAAACTGCAAACTCCATCCCATTTAAAGCCATGTGCATTCACCTTAAGGTCAGGGCCCACAACAGCAGCTCATGCTCCGTATTAATTTGCTTTTGCACGCACGCCCCGCTTTTCATTATTAGACCTGAAAAATATGTGCTACAGCCCCCACAAGCTGACTAACTCAGCAGTACCCCTCCACATCGCTGCTCTCAATTAGAAGTTAATTGTGATATTGACGCGTTCTGTGAACCGGGTTCCAGCTGTTGGGCGGGGCCTGGCCGTGGCGAAAGTTTCACTCCTGCAAAAGGAACCAAAAACCGCCTGCAGGCTTAACGTGAAAGTGCGTGGCAGAGGTGTGTTTTGTAGTTATCTCTGTCCTTGGCAAAAAAAAAAAACTGAGATAAATCACGCAATTTAATTAACAACATTTTCCTCCTCGAGTTGTGCAATGAATGCGTTCTAAATCATGAATTTGTTCCGTTGAGGCGTTTTTTTGTGTATTTATTCTACTGGTTCACTAAAGTGTTTAGTTTGAACGGGGGACTCGTTGGAACAGTGAGGAGTAACATTAATAAAGCCGTGAATGAAGATCTTATTTATGGACTGGCGTATTAAACTCCCATCGGTTTTTTGTTTGAATGTCACGGTTCGAGTGACTTTATAACAATGAAGTCATCATATCGGAGCAGGAGAGCTTTAGTAGGTAAATTAATTGTATTTGAATAGCAATCAAGACCCCCCCCCACCCCAGAAAGGACTAATTTCACCAATGTACACATGTGAAACACTTTTCTTCCAGTTGTGTATTCATGAGCCAATCTGCCCTTTTTTTTTTTGGAATTGTTTTTGAGGGGAATGTGGGAGGGGAAAAAAAAAACGGAAATCCCGGAGTAATTCGGCGCCACCCCAGCAGACTAGATGAACTAGTCTAGGTTCTGGATGGGGGGGGGGCTCGGGCCCTGGAGGTCACAGTCCTGAATCTGGGGTCACATCCTCTTCTATAGAGAATGCGGTGGAAGTGGCACTCTGCAAAGAACATGTGAATATTATGTACAAAAAAAAACACCACATCGTGGCTGAATTCGTCGCGTGGGTGGAAATATTAAAAAAAAACCTCATATGGTACTTCTTTATCAAGGGCCACAAAAGAGTAGGAGATTGCAATCTGCACACATTCATGCACGCTTCACACGTACGCCGTCGTCCAAGGCGCTATATTATCACAGAAAAGCCCAATAAAGCCGCATGAGGCCCGTAACAAAGCTTTTGGCAGACGTGGCTCTGGGCTGCGTGCTCTCCCCACGGAGCAGACCACCCCTTCTGTCTGCTCCAAAAACAATATTAAAAACACACCATCACCCCCCCCCCCCCCAACCCCAACCCCCGTTTCTCCCAAATTTATGGGTGTTGCAAGTCTTGCGAAGGAAGCACTTTTTGGTTTTGAGTTTTTATGATCCGCTGTCTCATAAAAAAAAAGGTCTTATCAGATCTCCCCCGTGGAAGGGAGAAGTCACCGGGGGCGAGGCGCTCTTCGCGTGTTGGCTCGGGCTTCGGGGGGGGGGGGGGGGCGGGGGGGGGTTGCTGACTCCCTAATAGACTCTGTGGTTAGCGGCAGTTGTTTCGCTGTTTCCCTGCAGGTACCCGTTTCCCACGGTGTTCAGCAGCTGCAGCAAGAAGGACCTGGCGGCCAGCTTCGAGAAGGGCGTGGGCATGTGCCTGTTCAACATGCCGGAGGTCAAGGTGCTGTACGGCGGCCAGAAGTGTGGCAACGGCTACGTGGAGGAGGGCGAGGAGTGTGACTGCGGGGAACTGGAGGTGCGTGGCTTTTCCCTTCCTTCCTCTCCGACCCTCCTACGACTCCACGGCGTTCTTCACCTGCGTCAGCAACGCCAAAAAAAAACCCGAAACGTCTTTCCAAGCCACCACCCCGTAAATCACCGTTAATTATGTTGCCACATTCGAGAAATGAAATATACATAAGTGCTACTGAGGGTTTCCTGACAGAAATATGGCGCGGGCCGACGTCCCCCGAGGCGGACACCAAACCGTTCTCGGTCTCGGTTTCGCAAGATAACGGCGCAGAGCTCTCGTAACGCAAACAGTCTTCATGAAAGGGGCTTGGAGAGATCCCTGTGTGTGTGTGTGTGTGTGTGTGTGTGTGTGTGTGTGTGTGTGTGTGTGTGTGTGAATTTATTCTCTCTGCACATGGGGGGGGGGGGGCTACTCGCTACGATTTACTGAGAGGAAACTTTGCTGACAGCTTCACCCTGTCAACTTTGAATTATTCAAATGAACGCGCATTGGCATGCACATACGTAATGGTGCCACACGCTGCTAACTGCCTCGGCTGCGGCGTGATGAACCAGTTAATCATGATCCGGGTTGACAATCAGCAGAAGCAGGCTGACGAGAAGAGGGGGGGGCTATTATGATTTGGAATTATATAACTACATGAGAGGGCGCCTCGTTTTTTTTTTTTTGTTTACACCTTCGTATTCGTCTTTTTTTTCCCCGAGGTCGACTCAACATATCGGAGCCTCGGTTGGGGTCACATTTTAAAAAAAGGTGGCCTCGTCCTCCCCCCCCCCCACAAAGGACTGACATAAGCCCCGCAGGCCTGAGCCAGCAGCAATAATAAAGCTCCTCTCTCCGCAGAGTGGATCGGCGCCGTGCCAGCCCGATCCCAGCCAGATCACCCTGCTCCAGCAGCACCGCTCACCGCCATTACAAAAAAATAATAATAATAAAGCCTCATTAAAGAAAAAAAAAAAATCTGGAAATCACCACTACAGCATCTGCAGCTTGAAGCTCATGATGCTTCTTAGACTCCTGAGAAACTGGATTTAACTGGAACTCTGCATAAATAAGTTAAAAACCCAACTTTTCTATTGTTTTATTTGAGGTGATGGTAAATGAGTTACCTATATACCTATATGCATCTTTGAATTGTAGATTTCTGCACATTGCATTGTTTGTAGTGACGAGTTCAGTCTCGATTAAAAAAAAAAAAAAAAAAGCCTATCCCTCACAATCACAGGCCACTTCTCTTTACAAGACTCCTCCACCTCCTTTAGCCACAGGGACCATGGGAAAAAAAGGCCCTTAATGGCGTTCAGGCTGAAAGGAGTTCTGGAAGGCCCATCATGCCGGCTCCAGCAACGTCCTCTTCCTCCTGTCCTGGTGTGTTCAGGCTTTGATGGCAGGAGTGGGGGAGAGGGAGCGGGGAACCCTGGGGATCTAGTTCAACCCCCCCCCCCGTACGCAGAGCTCCGTGAAAATTTCCGTCCATCCTCGTCAGAACCGGCGGGGGTCGCTGATCGGTGCGCCGCGCGGCTCGTGATGGAGGCCTAACGTGAACCAGATGGGCCTCCACGCTGAGAGGGAATATTACAGGGACGGTACGGCACAGATAAAGCCTGAGGACTCCTAAAGGGCAGAGACGTGTGTGTGAGATGCTCCTTGCACCCATGTGAAGAGGACTTGTTTTCATAATCATATCTTGGATTTTCAAAAAGCTTCATGGTGATCTAGTTATACTAGTTAGATTTCTGTGTGTGTTTCAGCTTGTTTGTTCCACCAGAGTAGCTTTCTCGACAGCGTGTCCTCATTTGTCCAGCTCCAGCTCCGGTTCCGGGGCGTCAGAACGAGCTCGTCTGTCAGACGGAAAACATCGTCGCTTCTTACAGAACCACAAACTGCCGTTTCCTCTGCCGCGCCAGGTTTTTCGCTTAGTTGAAATACAGCCCCCTCCAGGGCTGCGTCCCCTCTGATAACACAGTCTGCGCATTTCGCTCCGACGGTGAAATACGATCTCTTAGTGCCGAGTTAATTTTTCTTTACTTTGTTCCACTTCACTCACTGTGCATCCTCCCTCCCTCCCTCTCTCTCTGCATGCTTTCTTTCTCTGTTTTTCTGCAGGAGTGTATGAATCCCTGCTGCAACGCGACTACCTGCACGCTGAAGGCCGACGCCGTCTGTGCCCACGGACAGTGCTGCCAGGACTGTCAGGTACCACCAGACACACGCATGGCGTGTTCAATTGATCGATTCTTGCAGGGTTTTTTTTTTTCATTTGGGTCCGTCTCCCGAGCAGCTGAAGCGGGCGGGGACCCCCTGCCGGGACTCGGCCAACTCGTGCGACCTGCCCGAGTTCTGCACCGGCTCCGGCCCACACTGCCCTGCCAACGTGTACCTGCACGACGGCCACGCCTGCCAGAGCGTGGACGGCTACTGCTACAACGGCATCTGCCAGACGCACGAGCAGCAGTGCATCACGCTGTGGGGCCAAGGTACGCACAAAGCCCCCCCCACACCCACCCACCCACCCACCCATTTTCACCACGCCAGCTTCTCAGCGTGTTTCATTGTGTGTTGCAGGAGCCAAGGCGGCTCCAGGCATCTGCTTCGAAAGGGTCAACTCGGCGGGGGACCCCTACGGCAACTGTGGCAAGGACTCCAAAGGCTCCTTCGCCAAATGCGAAGCACGGTGAGCCTCCGCGTTGCCATGGAAACCAGGCGAATGCGTTTTTTAATCGTGACGGTTACAGAATGCAGCGAAGGGCACAGCTGTGTTAACTGTGCTTTTACAGGCTGCACCTCTGGTAGAAGCGTGACTGGAACCCTCAGTCAGTTGATTAATCTATTAACCGATGATCTGAAAACGAATTAGAGCTGCAAAAAATTAATTGGCAACTTTGATAATTGATTTTTTCCAAGTGATAATGTCTATTCTGATGAGGAGTTCCTTGTCTTGAATGTGGGATTTTGCTGCATTTCTGCCTTTTTACATTAGATTTTAAAGTGCTTTGTCTAACAAAATGGGAAGAAACTGTGGCAATTAGAGCTTTTTCACAATTTATGACATTTTTTAGACTAAGCTGTTTATGAGTAAAATAACTGGCACATTAGAGGATGGAAATAACCATTTGTTTACAGTTCTAATTGAAGCTTGCATGGTTATATGCTGCAAGCTGCAAGATCTCTCAAGTCGTGGCCTGAAAAGAGCACAAACAAGCTACCCGTACCGCGGTTATGTGACAGCAGAAAAAATAATTGCATTCATACACGTGTGGGAACTGACGTGTTACTCAATTATCTTACTGTTATTCTCCCTGTTGCTTATCGTGTTTATTTTTTTCCCAGCGACGCCAAATGTGGCAAAATCCAGTGTCAAGGAGGAGCCAACCGCCCGGTGATCGGCACCAACGCCGTTTCCATAGAAACGAACATCCCCCAGCAGGACGGGGGGAGGATACTGTGCCGGGGCACGCACGTCTACCTGGGCGACGACATGCCGGACCCGGGCCTGGTCCTGACCGGGACCAAGTGTGGAAACAGCATGGTGAGAGCATGGTCGAGTCAACCAGTATAGAAACAAACCACACACACACACACACACACACACACAGATCAATGCTAATTCGTTATGGCAGCAATAGACATACATGTAATATGTCATGTAAGTCATGAAAGGGAAGTTAGAAGCATTAAAAATGCTGTTTAGGATGGACTTTAAAGGAATAGTTCAACATTTTTTGAGAATTCACCCATCGTCATGATTCCTACAGTCATAGCAAAAGATGCTTTACATTCTTTTGTCAATGCAAACTTTTTCCAAAAGTGCGAAACAACTCACCCATGGTACACACGCTGTATCACTCCGCCCAGTGGCTTACTGAAGAAAGTAGTCCTGAGTATGTGCTGTAGTTACTGTTTGATAGCGTGGTGAAACTCATCCATTACAGATTTAAGAGTCACTCGATTGTGTGTTTTCCCGAGTCAGACGAGGGAAATCAAAAAATACCATTAGCCGCTGTGCTCCGCTGATCTGGAAACAGATTCTATCAGCAAAAAAAAAAGAAAAAGATATGAGAATCATGACGAATTTTCCCAAAAAATGTTGAACTAGGTTGTATCCCTTTAAGAATACTAATGTTCATCTGAACTGAGCTATCTGTACGAATGTGAGAAAAATGCAAAAGGAATAAACTCCCCAAATGGCGGGCAGGAGCCGTGGAAATAGTGACGCGGCCTGAGCGGCTGTGACTAAGACGGCTGAGTGGTTCTTCAGGGTGTTAGACGTTCCTCACTCGATTGACTCACCATTATTTAGTCTGTTTGGCATCTTTCAGCCGTCAGCATTCTACCCATTGTCTTTCCAGTGATACAGTAACTCCA